>PVLA01009766.1:0-71004 GCA_004027455.1 Hydrochoerus hydrochaeris | reverse complement strand
TCACAGGAATTTTGTAAATCCTCCTCCATGAGCTCTTTCATTTCTCTCACATTATTCACAGAAGGCAAAACCCCACAATCAGTCCTCACAAAGGGGTTATCTAGAGGGCCTCCAGCAACCCCCCTGGAGTCTCCACCCTCGACTCCATATTGAGCATTACATAAAAACATACACATGTGAACTACACAAATTACAATTACCAGTACAAAACATTTCAAGATCCCCGCGCCCAATTCCCACATGCGGTGTCCTTTTCCTGGAGAAGCGATTGTCACAAGGCGTGGATGGACTAGGACGCGGCATGGACAGAAAAGGGCGCCGCACACATCCGTCATCACAGAAGCTCTGTCAGGTGGTGCAGACCCATAGCTCTGTCCTCCTGTGTGGCCTGAATGGTTACTCCACTCCTCTGCCTCACACAGTGACTGACCCTCCCTAGGGGCTCAGGAAGTAGGGTTTCTGAGTCTTTCTACACAAAGCAGAAGGGTCCACTAAAAGAATCCACCTGCCGTTGACCCTCACTTTCCACGGGGACTGGTTCCAGGATCCCCATGGATACCCAAATCTGCAGGTGCTCAGATCGCTTGCTAAGAACATGCACAGCGCTACAGTGCTGTGATTCTGACACCACCCACCGGCCTCTCCACATCTGGCCCTGCGCAGGAGAAGGCGAGGTGGGATCAGGAGAGTGGCTGCCCACCTGTCCACCACAGCAACTGACATACCTTCAACAGTTGTCAGATGATGGACAGATTAAGTAAACCTTGGAGACTAGCAGAACACTTCAGAATCCCCATCTTCCATTCCTGTATGACTGCGATAATTATCAGAAGGAGATTTGAATACCTAGACATCCGTACCATAACTTCAAGCAGTTAGAAGTTACTATACAGAGGTAATGTGAAAACCATATTTCACACTTTCCAAGTGACCTGTGGGGTCTTGAAGCTTGACTTTGACGGCTCATGGTCTTTTTTCTCCCATGCCCTGGCTTCAGAATTTAATCCTACCTCCAGCAAGAGGCCTCCTTGTGCAAGGTCTGAACTCTGCCCTGTCCACCCCACGAGGACCCCTGGGAGAGGGACTGGCCAAGCACACTGTCCCCTTGCCCCTGACTCCTGTCCTCCTGCAGCTCCTCCTCCGAGGTCAGAGCCACATTCTCTTCCGAACTCTCCCACTGCTGGCTCCCAGCCTCCCCACTGCCTGCAGGAGCTCAACTGATTCTCCTAACAGCAACTGCACCCTTTGCAGCTCGGTGTTTCTCACTTAACAAAGAGCCAACAAGCTCCACGTTTCATTGATCCTCACAAAAGGCCTGAGGGGACAAGTGTTTTGCCCGGCGGCGTACGCTTCTCTGAGGCCTAAAGCTAGAAGCCAAGTTTCCTGATTCCAGGTCACTGCTTTTCCTACAACTCGTACCACTGATTCACACTGAGAGGCTTCTCACAAGGCTCCTTCTTGCCTTTTCCTCTGCTGTCCTGCCAACTTCTCTTTCACAGACATCAGAGGAGTCATGATAGCTGTAAACCTGACACACTTGCACACCTGCTCAGTGAGTAGACCTGGCCAGACACTCGCATGAGCCCAAACAATAAGACTTGAGCCAGGTGTCACTCCTTGTCACCATCGGCGGTGGCGGCAGCAGCAGTTACTCTTCCGCTTCCACTTTCTCCTCACTCTCTTTCTTTTCTGACTTCTTTCTGTCCTTCTCTGACTTCTCTTTCGCTTCCTCCTCCATGTTCTCTTCCCCCCTTGTCCGCCGCCTCCTCCAGCTCCTCTGTCCTCACGACAATCAAGGACTAAGTGTTTTTACAATCTTATCTCACTTAATCTTTCTAATAAACTGAGAAGAATTCCTATCCCTTGGATAAAAAGGTGAAGTTCAGGGGGCTAGTTTGTAAGGACTCTTCAGTTCGTAATTAGCAGAAGGGAGTTTTTATTTTTTTTTTTTAATGGTTGTACATTCTTTGTGCTCAAGCGTGTTTCAAACAGAAATCACAGGACAGACATGGCCACTGCATCGTGAGCTCATGGTTAGTTAGTGTGACAACCCGGACAGATCCTCACTGTGCAGAAAGAAGTGATAACCTTAAAGGAGAATTACAGCTAACTGGATCCACCATGCAAAGCATATTAAAGAAGCATCCTAGAGGGAAAAAGAAAGCCAAGATGCCTTCTGGCTTCCTTTGAAATAGAGCCTTCTCTCAGCCAAAATCTTCCTTTCTGAGACAATTGCCACCCTGCCTTGACCCTAAACTGATGGGAGGGAAACAGCTTGTATGGGACGACAGGGATGACCAGGGACAGGAAAGCTGGAGAAAGAACCAAGCAAGACACCTCCCAGAGTGGGAACCCTCTGCCTGCCCTTCAGGGCCAGAGCTGAGTGGTGAGAAGAACTGTCACCTCTGCATGTGCGAAATCAAAATACAGAGCTGAATATAATTCAGTGCTCTACCCGGACTCTTGCTTAATACCATCTGCATTTGCATGGCAGGATTACTAATTAGCAAGCAAAAGCAACTCCATAAACTGCTCAGGAGCCTGTGCTCAAGAGCTAAAGCCATGTTAGGCCGAGACTGGTTCACACCACATATCCCCCACTGTCGTGAAGCAGGAGACACTTTGCAAATGTTACAGACCAGTATTGACCGTGGCCAGCTTAGGATGCAGTCACACATCAGTGGTGAGATCTTGGCCAATGCATTCATCTTCGGGTCCTTCACCTGTGAGACAGAGGTAACGGAAAGCTCTACCTCACAGGTTTAGGTGAGAATCAAATAATGCAATGCACATAAAGCGCCATGTGCAGTTCCTGCCACACACTTGATAAACATTCAACTTTTTTATTCATTGTTATAATATTTGGAAAGGAATTCATTGTTCTACATTAGAATTTTCTATGTTTTGCTTTTGTAATAATTTTGTGGTTTAATTTCCGTTCTTTCAACTGACAAAAGAAGAGAATTATTCCAAGAGAATAATCTCTTTACCATGATACAAATAACCCCTAATTGACATACTATTACACACAGTGCAAATATCATAAAGAAATTATAACTCCAATATATTAGAGATGTGACTACTGACACAGAGTTTGTGTGAGGGGTAAGAGCCCTGAAGTGGGAGTTAGACCAGATCCAGTCGCTTCCATTTGGCAGCCTCAGCTTCTTCCTGTGGGGAACGGCGCACCTTCACCCTCTGGCTGAAGGCTGCTGTGGAGCAGGCCCTGCTCTAGTGCAGCGCTGCAGTTGGGCAGTGTTGAGAAAGAGGGCATAAAGCCAATACCTCGGGGTGCTCCACACAGCTGGGACCCCATAAGTAGCAGCTGCTGCCTTTACTGAATATTCCCTGTGCTAGAATTGGACATGGCCAACGGTGCCCAGGACTTCGCTCTTGTGACAAAATGGACAAGTGGACAGATAGTGACAGCTGGGGGCCTCAGGGGCTCCATATGAGAAGCGCACCAGAGTGCGGGGAGGCCCAGAGAATAGCCAGCTCCGTGGAGAGCAGGAGAGGGACCCCATGCGTCTCGTGGGGGAGGACAGTGTGTATGGTCGAAGCCATCTGCTTCTCCTTTTCCTCTTGCTCGCGTGTTGGGCAGCCTGCTACAGCCCAGGGGGAAGCGCCTATGTAATCATCGGATGCTTTAGAAGCAGTGGAGCGGGTTCAACCTGCCTCAGCTCTCCCTGCCTTACAGAGCAGGGAATGTGGTTAGCTACCAGGTCCATGAAAAACTAAGGTCTCTTCACACCTGGCCGGGGAGAGCCAGACACAGAAACCAAGCTGCATGTGAACAAGGGTCTCTGAGGATCCCAGCACCTGAGAGGGGCAGAAAAGAAAATCCTGAGGACGGCTAACAGAGGCAGTTTGTGAGGAGTGAGGCAGCCACAGAAACGGAAGGGTCAGGAATTTACCAGGCAACCAAATTCAATTTTTGTTTCTAAATTCCCCACACCCACGAGTGGTTTGCCTGTCTCACCACCAGCGGGCGCTGTCGCCCCACCGTTGTACCAACTTTCCGGAGGAGGAACTGCTACATGCATCATTTTAGAATCTTTTCTTCATACAGTGTATCTGGAAAACATTATACCATGTCTTTACAGTCTTTTCTGATCACTGAGTTCAAAATCGTGAAGATAAAGCATGTGAAATGCAAAAGAAAGATGAGTGATGTAAAATGTAAAAATTATTAAAAAGCACAATCTTAGGCAAAAATGCAGATGATGCAAAAATGCATCATCTCGGTGAATCCTCACAGTGATGAGCTAATTAGCTCATTTTATACGTCAAGAGGCTGACACTAAGGGAGGACAAGTAACCCGAATGAGGGATACATTGCTGGTGAGAGAAATCCTTTGATCAAAGCCCACTTCACCTGAATCCAAAAGAGGATGCTTTTTCATAGACTAGGCGGTCATTTACTACGTAAACTAATGACAATGCTAGCACTTAGTGAGTACTTCTATATGTGAGGCACTGTTCTAAGTGCTGTGTTGATATTAGCTCAGGTAACCCTCCCTGTATAAAATAGACAATGTCATCACTATTTACAGGGAAGCAGGAGATCACCCAACTGCTAAGAACCTGTGCGCTTACAAAGAATCAATGCCATAAACAATGTGCTACTTCTAAAGAGCAGGACTCTCCTGCCTGCCTTTATTTCCTTTATTTCTTTCTAGTCTATTAAACTTCAAAGCACCTTTCATCATTTTGAACAATTTCCCAAATGTTAATTCAGAATATTTTTAAATAAATGTTGTACCGATGCACACAAGATTGCCTAAGAAATAGAGGTTATAATAAAGATCTAAAAGCAATAAATGAACATTAATTCAGTAGGAGAGTTTCCCTCTGAGGCCTTGAAGGGATGTGTAGACAAAGAGGAAGAGACCACTGTGTGATTTTAAGAATGTAAGTGGGAATCATAATAAGCCACGAGATCTTACCTTCATTCTCATTTTCCCTCCAGTAGAGCGTACTTCACATTTCTCCTGCAAGGTACAATGTTCTTTATATTGCAGTGAACTCATTTTATGTATTCACAATAAATATAAACATCTTATTCTTTTTTCCTAATTTGAAGTTTGAAGAAAAATATATTATATTATATTTAATATTATATTATTTTATATTAGTCATAATTATATCACTATAGTAATTAATTATATTGATTATATATTATTTATAATTATATATTTATATTCTATATTAATTATACATTCTATATAATTAATTATAATAAATATATATAAATTATATTATAAGGCAGTATTTTTCTCTATCAAGGAAAATTAATTATATTTTTTGTGTGTGGATTGCTACATGTAAAAAATACAGTTGTGTCAAATTCATAATTTTGTTAATGACAATCCTTTAGTTATTTTGCCTAACTTCAACTGGACACTACACTTGGCAAACAATTTTCCCAAAGTTGATATCATCTCAAATGACATTAACTAGGGTAACGACTGTGGATATTTGTGCAGTTCTAATCCTGTGTGTCATCATTTTTCTACCCCCTCACAGATGGTGAATTTATATGTCTTCTTAGCTCACAAAAATTGGTCTGCCACTTAGAAGCTGTATGACTTGAAGGAAGTCATTTAAACTCTCTCAATTTCCTGATCTGTAGAATAGAAAGGAAAAAAATCATAAGTTTGTATAACAGATAAACTAGAGGCTATTTATGGTGGTACACACCTGCAATCCTAGCACTCTGAAGGGTGAGGCAGGAGGATCATTGTGAGGTGGAGGCCAGCCTGGGCTACAAAGTGAATTCAAGGCCAGCCTGAACTGCACAGTGAGACACCATCTCAAAAAGAACCCCCCAAAAAAAAGTGAATATGTAAAAAGTATCTGAAATGCGGTCTGACACATAAAATGTACTCAATAAAAGTTAGGTTTTGTTTTCTTATTTCATTATAGGCTGTTTTCTCATGCAATTCATTTTGGATAGAAAATATTTCACAAAAAGAGTGGTTATGGTGATCACCTAGTCTAGGGACTTGTCTAAGATTTGGAAATGTCTTCTTTCTCCCCATTACCTACAGGGATTATCTCAGTGACAAAACCTTGTGGAACAAGTGTAGTGATCCTGTCGATGTGATTCCCTGGAACTTGACCCTCTTCTCCATCCTGCTGGTCATAGGAGGGATCCAGATGGTTCTGTGTGCCATCCAGGCAATCAATGGCCTCTTGGGCACCCTCTGTGGAGACTGCTGTAGGGTAAGTTCAGTACTTTGTCACTTCCCGTCATCAGGGAGGCCATATCAGGGCCCATGGGTGCACCTGGATGAGGGGTGGTGAGTGTGGCCACCTGCAGAAGATGCAACCCAGCTGGAACCCAGGCAGCCCAGTGGTCAGCTCAGGGAACAGGGACACTGCATTACTGTGTCTGTTAACACACCCAGGCTCACACTGACCATGGCTGCCTGCCAAGGATCCAGTTGGTTTAATCCTGGATACGAAAGACTTCTCCTGCATTGGTAGTTAGTTATATGAAGACCTCAGGAAATGTGCATTTGCCATATGGGCACATGTCAGGGGTAGTCTGGTTTGGCCTGAGTTGTCAGATGTTCTCAAGTGAACAGTACCAAGGCAAAGCTTATACTTTACTATGATGTCAGATACAAAAAAGAGAAATGGTTCTTATAGAACAGAAAAACAAGAGAAGTCACTCCAGACTTCATCTTTAAATATCATCGTAAAATTTCAGCATAAAAATATAAAAAATAAAAACAAACAGAGGCAGTAAGACGGTTTGAGTCAACACATGACCAAATGCACATATCCACAAATTTATTAAAAAGCACAAATAAGAAAACATTAAATGAAACTGTCTCTCTACTCATGCCAGGGCTTTAAATGATTCAAATAAATTTTTATATTTTTGTTAAGCATTATATGTATATAGAGAGCTCAAACATTCTGTGCATGTATACATGCACAGAAATATGTAAGACATTCAGCTAGAAAGTGTCCCACCCTACTTTTAACTTCCCCACCCCAATCTCTCCCATCTTTCCACTCCTATCTGACTTCTTATGTATCCTCCTGGAGCCGTGATTGTGAACTTTTTAGTTTTCAGTGATATCAAACCGCCAGCTGCAGCATGTGTGCCATAGGTTTACCACGACTGTCTTAAAGTGTCATTGTTATTTTTTTCTCCATGGCTCAGAAGAATATTTTCCCCATCCTAGAGTATCTATTTTTTTCTCCATATTTTAGAATATTTTCCACAACTTGTAGTTATTTTGAAAATGCCTGTGAACATTATATGTAACATAAAATACAAAAATAAGAAAGAACAAAACATTATCAATGTAAAAAGAAAAACTAATGGAAATCCAGCCAGAATGTTAAATGATTGTTCTTTGTGTAGGAAGACTCTTTGCTTCTCTTTAGACTATAATATTCAAAAACATTTTAGTAACCAAATATGCTTTTAAAATGTAAGAATACAAATTAGCCCCCTAAATCAACAGTGAAATGTATATATTACAGATAAATTTCACTGCCTGTTGAATTTTTTTTTCTAAAGTTTCAAGCCTATTTTAATTTTTTTTTGATCTGTAAACATAATCCAAGGAAGGGGGACATTGCTTGTTACTAACCACCAAAATTATTTTTATGATGCAATTACAAATATTGAACATGTAGAGTTAAAAATATAGCTCAACTGTAGAATACTTGCCAAGCATGTGTGAAGTCTTGAGTTAGATCCCCCACTACTAGAAAGAAAAAAATATTGAGCCTTTAAATTGTGTCATTCTTTCAAAATGAGTTCATGTTTGCTAAATCAGCTAAACAGAGTCCTGTATTTTAGCTGGGTGGTAGATTTTCCTTTATAAGATTGTTTGACAATGTGATTACCTTTCGAATAGATGTGATACTTTACTACATCTAAGGATTATCAGTGTTAGAATGTACCCACTTAGAGGTGAGTTGATTCTCAAGTGAGTTTCCTTTTTTCAAGCCACATATTTGGGGGATCCTGATCACTGAACCGCTCTATTGTGGCACATGGGCTCCAGAGTTATAGATGGTGAACATTCACCACCACAATTCTTCTTTTCCTCCTCCTTCCTCTCTTTCTTCTCTTTCATCTCTCCCTCTTCCTCCTCCTCCTCGTCCCCTCTCCTACCTCAACTTTTTTCTTTTGAAAACTTCAAATCTACATCACACATCTGCTTACTTTTACCTGCATCCTCAACGTTGTTAGAATTTGTTCACAACGAGTACCCTCTCCCTTTGTGAATTCTTGGAAAAGAATCTGCGGACTTCATAAAACGTTACCACTAAGGACTGCAGTCCATAAAAACTGCAGTTTTAAACAATCCAGTCCGATGAGGATTCTTGGGGGCAGCTGGTCCCTCACCTCAGCGCCAGCATTCATACCCCGGGAGGCTGTGGGGAAGGACCGCAGCTCCAGGTTGAGCCCTACAGCTGACCTGTCAAGTGACCGAGAAAGCTGAAAAACTTCTCAAAGTGTTAGTTACCGGAGTAGAGCTACCTCTTGCCTAACTTACAGAGAAGAAAAAGCTTTAAGGAAAGGAGCAGTCCCTGGCTTCTGGGTCAAATACGGGATCCTGTACGCACTGTGCTTGTTGTGGCTCAGCACAGCACTTCTGTCTGTGTCTCTAACCAAAACTGTTTAATAATAGTGCAAAATAAGATGGAGAGCCCATTCCTATAACCTAAAGATTTACAGACAGATTGAAGCTCTAAACAAAGTCAGGAAAGTGCAGAAAGCATTCAGAAGGTAACCAGTAAGGGGCAGGAGGAACCAGGGGCAAGAGGGGCGAGGTGGAGGGAGAGAGAGAGGGGAGAAAAAGGAATTAAAGAAATGACATTGTAATTCATTCATTCTCTTTTTTTCTATTATCTAGGGAGAAGGAACAGTTTAAACCTCTGCACTGAGCAGCTCTAAATCTACAACACGCGGGAAGATATATTAGACTCAGTTTCCCTTAAAGCCTTAATTCCCATCTGGTCAGCACTGGCAAAGCGTAGGGAGAACAGAGCTCTCCCTTCTCCTTACAACTGGTTCTGCCCAAGCTAGAATTTTGTCATTTCCAAATAAAAAGCATATTCCATTTTTCATTTATAAGTTTCTCAAATCAACTCCTGTTTAGAATTTAAGAAGTCAATTTTTTTTTCTTAAAAGTGTCAAATGTATGAAGTTACATATTCTGCTATACTGCTTCTTTGTATATAAAGATGTTTATATCTTTGGAAGCTTAAGTCAACGTAGGAAAATGCATTGAAAATGAGAAACTAATTTTCTCTAGATCTGTAGGAAAAAAATGATTAATGTATCATAAATAATTTGTATATGATGCCTCTTTTTTTGCTAATTTGTTTGAACTACTACTTATGAGTAGCCTTTGCTAGTATTCCCTCATGTATATTAAATTAAAAGTTGAACTCAGTGGTAATGTAGTAGAGATTGTGTGTCTCTGAAGGAGACTGAAGAGCAAAAGATTGAATGAATAATGCCTTTAATTTTTTTACAAATGCTTTATTTGCTCAAACAAAAATGTTTTTAAAAATTTGATTTGAATAATACCTTTGCAGCCTATTTTCTAGAATTAAGATAATAGGAAACATAATTCTATGCTTTATGTGTCAGAAATTAGAATGCAGTCAAATACATTTGATTGATTTGGGTTCAAACCTAACTGCAACTTAAGGATCCTGGGAAAATAATTTTCCAAGTCTTTGTTCCCTCATCTGTAAAAAACTGTTACAAGACAATCATTTAGGAAATTCTGAAGTTACCCAAGAATGAAACAGCCTTATGGTACTGTGAACTTGACCTAATGAACAGTGAGGAGGGTCTTGAAGGGAATCATGTGCCAGGGGGATTATGTGTCAAGCTGGCAGGCTATACCCCAAAAGCTGGGTAATGCGTAGTCATCAATAAAGCATTAATAATCACCTGCTGTGTGCTTGCCACTGATGGTGTAGGCATTGAAGACACAAAGGGATGCACTCTAAGATTTTATTCTCACTGTACTACTAAGATATGAACTCGGTGAGGTAAAGAGGTCACATCCAGGATCTGAAATTTAATAGGCAGAAGGAAGACACACTGGTAAACAGGCTTTCAAGATCTTGGTGGCTAACTATGCATAGTTACACACACACACACAGGTTGGTTGGTAAAGATTTTCCAAAAACTTCTCTCATGAGAGTGGCTAAGTTTTGTGCTGAGTGATTGCGTGACCAATTCTACTGCACTTTGGGCTACAAGTGTAGCTTAAGGCAAAGATGGAATCAAATTCAACCCTCCTTCAGTTCTGTTCCCCGAGTGCCTCACACAGGGCCTAACACATCATAACTAATCATCTGTTCTGTGATCAGGGGCCCCCAAGCCTCTCTTCTGCCTGAGGCCATGTCCTTGGCTCTGAAATGAATCGTAAGAAGGCTTTGAAGATGAGAAGACAAAACAAGTGGGAAGTCTGGGTCCCTGTGACAAATTGAAGTTGGCACTGGAGTGGTCTCAGCTCACAGAGCCATGAGTCAATGCATTTCAGCTATGTTTTATTTCTAACTCTTAATTAATTTGCAGCCCTCTTTAGCTTAGGTCCTTCCTGGCTTTTCCACTCTGCCTTGGAATTCTGCGCACAGGGCCTATTGGTTGCTTGAATGGGGTAAGAGAAGCAAAAGCAAAATCTAAATTATTACCTCAAAAGAGTCTCTAGCTATGTATGCATACTAGGCTGATGGACCCAAACTATTTGTGGTGACAAAGGGAAAGGTAAGAAACACATTTATGCTTACCCCAAACATATCAGATACACACACAGTTAAAGGCCAGATGTTGTATATAAGTGCTGAACGAAGTAAATAGAGACGACATGGCTCTTCCTCCCCATTGTTCAAACCCACTGTCTGCCTAGGAACTGAGTGAAGTTCTGCTCAGAGCAGCTTCAGGAAGGCACAAGGGCCCCAGAAGATGCCCAGACAGAGTGAAAGACCAATGGTCCAATGGGGTGACCCAAGACAGTTCCTCAATCTACAAAACCCAGGTGGCAGCAGCTAAGTGAAGACTTTGGCTTATTCTCACAAAACAAAGCAAAATCCAGTTTAGTCATGGAGCCACCAGATAACTGTCTTGGCACACAAGCCCTGAGACACAGGAGAGAACATTTCAGGACACAGGGTGATCTAAGGGGGCCAATCATCCAAAAGGTGTGATAGGACACATGAACCAGGAAAGAAGGCTGAGAGGGAAGGAGGGAGACAGGGAAGGAGGGTGGGGAAAAGAAAGGAAGGAGAGGGAGGGAGGAAAGGGAAAATAGAAAGAAAAAGAAGTGTAGGTCTTGGATTTAGAACAATCGGTAGGAGAGGACCACAGAGATGGATCCCAGAGAGGATTTTAAGTTCTGCAAACTTTCTTCGTCTCGTGTTACGAGCATTCATAAACTGATCCTTGATTTAACCCAGTGTACCAGTCAGGGCTCAGCTGGCTATGAAACCACAGGCCAACACACCCATATGTTTGCTACAGGGCTTTGGCTTGGAATTGACTCAGAACTCGTGAAACAGGCTTGGTAAGACCATCCTCTTCTTCTCAAATTGGAGACTGAAATCAGAGGGTGGGAAGGCAGCCAGGCGGTCACTCTTGGGTAAAAGAAAAGCGAGATCAAGGGAACCTGCAAGCATGAGCTGGAACCTCTGGCGACGGCCTGAAGGCTCTTCTCAGTCCTCATAGCCTCTGAGCTCGATGGTGAAGGTGTCCTGCAGCTGCAGACGCACTGTCTAGCCCTCAAGCTAGATGCTGAGGGAGACTGGGGGAAGGTGGTGGTGGCTGGCTTGGCTGCGCTCCTGTGTCCCCGAGGTGATACATGCTCAGAGACACTACTTCCAGCTGCCCTGTAGAAAGCTAGAGAACCCTCTGCACTGTCCCTAACAGGAGCTGGGGGAGGAAATCTGCAAATCTGCAGCTCAGAGGCACCAAGCTGACATTCCCAACCCACCACACCAACCCAAGGGTGGGGAAGGAGCCTTTTTGGGTTTTCTTGCATGTGGATATGTGTTCCCTAATTTAGGTCAGGGTTTCAACCACTACATTATTGACAGCCCTGCCCCAATTTTTTTTTTCTTTTTGATGCTGAGGATCGAACTTATGACCTCACCAAGCAGGCATTTATACTGCTGAGCTAAATCCCCAGCCCATCCTGTCCCATTTTTGCGTGACTCCCTGAGTGTGTTGGAACAGCTGCCCTCCCCCTGTCAGATCCCTAAAAGTTCCTTCCTTCCCTGTGGATTGAGAACCCCTTGAGCTGCAAAGCAGCCCCCACAGTGTTTGAGCCTTGGACCTAGCACACAGTAGGTGCTCACTCAGTTCACTAACTAGAACATTACCGCTGTTTTGGCAACACAAATAAATTGCTCCACTCAGAAGAAGAACAGGCTACTCTCAAGCATTCGGAATCAAGCAATTAAAATAAAAATAACTCCAAACCTTGGTGAGGGATATACATGGAAAATTTTGCTCAATCTTCACAACTGACCAAGGGCTCGCAACCTCTGCTTCCTAGTTGCTAGGCCTTAGATCTAGAAGGTCCCCCAAAGCCTCGTGTGCTCTGAGGTGAGACTGAAAAGGTGATCAGAGTGTGGATGCTGAACAAGACAGTGGATCCATCAACGGATGAATCCATAACTGATGTGCTGTTAAGCGGAGGGCTCTGGGCCCGGGAGGTCACAGGGTGTGACCTGGAAGGCCCTGTGTTCCTTCCCAGCTTTTCCTTCTCTCTCTGCCCTGGGCGGAGTAGCTGGGCTCGGCCCACCAAGCCCTTCCTGCTTTACTGTCAGCTGGCCAGCCAACCATGGACTGAAAATGTAAACCGAAAAACACTTCTGTTTTAGGTGTGGGTGTTGGGTATTGGTCCCAGTAACAAAGAGAAGTGACCAAGACACTTGTCTTGATCTAACCTCAGTTGGGCTTTCGTGCTCCTCCAGTGCTATGTACTCTGCTTATTGCCAAACCTCCCTCCTACCTGCTCATCAGAAGAGCGGGGTGACCACGGAAAACACCTTGTGTGCCAGGCCCTGGTCATGCTGACCACCCTCTTGATTTTTCAAGTTCCTATTCCTATCAGGGTCTGCTTGCTTCTCCCTCTAGAAGAAAAGCCAGCCAGAAATGGTGGTACATACCCATAATCCCAGTGTTAAGGGAGGCTGAAGCAGGAGGATGGCAAGTTCAAGCCCATTCTGGAGTACCTCTCTCAAAATGAAGATTAAAAGGGAGTAGGGATGTAACTCAGTACAAAGGCCCACAGTACCACTGGGACAGAAAAAAATGAGAAGTCTTTTCTCTTTGTTTTTTTTTTTACCTAAGTACCACCAAACCTGAGCAAGCAGTAGCCTCTCTCTTACCTGCTTTTATGAGAAATACAGAATACATACATAGAGGGTCTGGGTGTCCAGACCTTTAGTCACTGTGCCACATACAGTGGCGACTCTAAAAGTATCTAGGACAGATTGCTTTGTAATGCTAATGCCAAGTTCCTGTACAGAATCTAAAATAACAAAAATATGCTACTTTTCAAAATGTGATCATTGATACTGCTCATTAGTTCACGGTTACAAAATGAGTGAAAATCATCAATTAAAATATAATCAAAATCAGCAGTTTTAGACACTCCTGGAAAACTTCCACCATCAGGGGCTGGAAGTGCCCGCTCCCACCTGCTCACTCCCAAGCTCTTTATTCCTCGTATGGTTATACTGAGTTCCGTGTGCGAACGTCGGAATGCAGAGGCCAATGTCCTGAGCCCTCGGGGCTGCCAAGGAAAGGCCAGCCCTCGGCTGTCTGCCCTGCAGGACAGGCTCACCTGCTCCTGTCCTCCTGGCCACACCATCCAGAGCTGGCACAGCCAAGCTCTTACTCTGGTGCAGACACCATTATCTATGTGCATCAGAAGCATTGAATAGCTACACCCTCAGGAATAGCTGCACTGTTATCACCCTTATTTAAAAACTGAGGAGACAGGTGTGACATACTGAGCCACAATCAAAGCAGTTGGTGGCAGAGCTGGCATTAAACTCAGGACACCTGGTGAAGGTTAAGATTATTCTCAAAACGGCTCAAGAACCTCAGCTCCAGGAAAGTGAATAGCAGCCACAGGAGCCGCCTGGCCGGAGGGCAAAGCCCCTGGGATCTGAGCCCAGTGCCTTCTAACCGAATTGCTGTGATGTGGTCACTTTTAAATCCATGTTGCAGGCCTCGCAGGCTTCTTTGGGGAGTTTGTAGTTTGCTTTCAGTGGAGGGCACTTCTGGGAGCAGGGAGGGAGAACCGGGAGTTGACCGTGACATTTGGTAACCAGGGAGCCATGGAAAAGCCTCTCCATTCACCCAGAGGGCCTCAGTATCCTCCTGGAAAGGAGAGCAGCAAGCTAGGCCATTGCCAGGTTCCTCTCCAGAGGGATCCTGTTCCGGTCTTGGGTTGTCAGAAGTACCCTGGTCGTTAAAACTCGGACCAAACTGCTTAGCTCTTTGGAGGAGCATGGTTTCCCACTCAGAAGCCACAGCTGGACCAGCAGACTGTTGGTCAGCTTTCTGTCACCACGGCAAATCTCGTGTCCAGGCCAGGTCCCACCTCCAAAGACACGCATTTCAGAGTGAAGCCCAGGCATTAGAGCTGTTTTGTTGCTGCTGCTGTTGTGCTGTTTTGCTTTGTTAACTTTTGCAGGCAGGTTTTCAGACTGCTCTGAAATATTCTCAAACTTGAGTCCTGGATGACCTGCTTATACAGAGCTGGCTCCCACCCCAAAGTTTCTATTATGCAGGCCTAGAGGTGAGTATTTCTAGAAGTTCCCTAATAATGCAAGTGCCATTGGCCCTGAGTCCAGACTTTGAGAATTTCAGAAGGTTTTGGCCTTCCGAAGTGATATCTATGGTCAGATGAGTAATTTTTCCTTGCCCCGGAGAGAAAGTTCATTCAGTTCTTGCAGATCCTTGTCCCCTTGAAAATGAAAGTCAGATTAGAACCTAGTCATGCTTTTGTTGCCATGGAATGGCAGATACAGTAAAGTGCACACCCAGTAGCAAGTGGCGAGCAGCTACATTTACTGAAGAAGACGGAAGCTGTGCTCAGGGCCAGGCCATGTCAACAAAAGATATGGCACAGAGGAAAAAAGCAAGGGTGCCAGTGTCACAGAAAAGTAAAAGCACTGCACACAGGTCATAGCAATTAGAAACAGCAACAATAGGCAGGTAAACCAGGCTTTTCAGGGCCTTCCCCTGTATCTCCAGGTGTAATTGACAGGAATTATTGACAGGCTGTGGAGTCATCTTAGGAGCTCTCGACACACACTCTTGTCCCAGAATCCACTCATAATTACATTATGATATGTAGTGCATATTTATGAACTCATAATGAGGCTGAAGTAAGGTGAAGGTGACCGAAGTTCAGGCTAGGAGATCAAACACACCCATACCTAGAGCATCAGGGATCTCCTGGGGTTTTGTTTCTTTATTTTTTACCTTTCTTAGGACAAGAGAAGGAGAAACAATCTCAGGGTAGCATTTAGAGTTAAAGGGATAGAAGGGCATGACCTCACCTCCTTCGTTTCTAATTGTACTACTTTGAAAATGCTAGTAGTCAAGGTTTCATAGAAGATGGTTTTGCAGCTGGTTCAGCCTTGGAGTAGTCACAAGGATGCACTTGTGTGTGTATGCGTGTGTGTACATGTGTGTGTACACATGTGTGTTTGCTCAAGAAGCTGGGCATTGCTGAGCTCGCTGGTGCCAACACCTGTGCATCCCACTCTCAGTTTCCCACCCAGAAGTTGCACCAAGACCCTCAGGCTAGTGGAAAGGATGCATATGTGAGTCATTTTTCTGTCACTGTAGCAAATACCTGAGAAAATCGACTTAGAAAAGGGTTCTTTGGCTCACAGTTTGGGACGCTGCAGTTCATGACTGGCCCATTGTTTTGAGTCTGTGGTGAGGCAGCACACTGTGGCAGAAGTGCAAGTTCAAGGTGGAACAAAACCACTCGCTTCATGGCTGGGGAGGGAGAGACAGGAAGAGGAAGAAGCCGCCGTCCTGCGATCCCCTTCCAGAGCGTGTGCTCAGTGCTCCGTGACCTCCTGAAGTTCCCACTGTTTCCGTGGGCCACTTGTAATCCCAAACAAAACCCCGGCCTGGAGGAGCATAAGTTTTGGCCCAAGCTGGGCAACTTAGCAATGTAGTGAACCTGTCTCAAAATTTAAAAAAAAAAAAAAAAGAAATCTGAAATAAAGCAACCCATTCTTTTTCCATAATAAATTTTTCCTACTCTTTAAAAAAAAAAAAAAAGAATCCAAAGTATGGCAGTAAAGATGACCATATTTCCAAGCATCAAATGTGACTATTGTGAGCTGGGATAAAAACAGGTAGTAGAAAAGACTCCCTGTTGATGCTTTTGAAAAAAAATGAGTCTGCTTCCGAGAACAATGCTGCCCTCAAAGCCTATGGTATTTGGGGCTCCAAACTTGAAAGAATGAGTATCATGCCATTGGAATAGCCCCCAACGATTCATTAAGTTACATTTAATCAGTAATCCTGTCATCTATTTCCAGGATTCCAGTAATCCTGGAAATCTATTTAAAATTTTTATTTCATGAATGTTTAAAGTTTTTGTTTTGTGTTGTGTTTTGTTTTGTTTTGTACCGGGGATCAAACTCACAACCTCACACTTACCAGGCAGGCGCTTAAGCCACTTGAGCTAAATCCCCGGCTCATGAATATTTTATAATCAACATAATACACTGAAAAAAATCATATGCTTATGTAATTTATCAATTAAAATAAGCAAGCAAACATTCAGATATTAAATCTCCATGATTGAAAAAAAAAAAAAAAGGAGACTTCCCTTCAAGCATAGTGATTCTGGAACCTGACAGGACCTCAGAGTCACCTGGAATCCTGCTAGGTTGATGCAGATTCCCAATTCCCATTCAAGAAGTCGGAGAAATTCACATTTCACACTAATGTCTTAGGATCTTCTAAAACAAGTGAGCCATTCACTCTGTTGTGAACAGTGCTCTAAGAATAATTTTTTTTGTTTGTATTTATTCTCACTCAGAAGCCATAGATCTTTTCACCAAAGGATATGTAGGTGAATTTAAAAAAAAAAAAAAAAAAGGAAACAAAAACTTCTGTCACCGGCCCATCTACGCCCTTCTCAGCCTTAGGCTGCCCTCTCGCAGCTGGGCCTGGTTACCGCATCAAAGCCTTCCACGGCCCTCTAACAGCCACTCCGACCGGCCACTAGGGGGCAGCAGGTAACAGGTCACTCGGCAGACAGTTCCACGGAGCGCGGGGTTGACTGTTCTTCGGAAGACCCCAGTTTTTCTCTAACACTTTCCATCAAGGGACAGTTTCCAAAGACCTCACAAACTCAAGACGTGGAAGTGAGAGCAAACACGTCAATCAAGATGGGAAGGGGTCAATACTGCTATGGGCTAATGGGGGTCAGCAGCTGAAGAACTCTTAGGTTAGGTGATGGTCAGTATGGGCAACATGGCCCGGGACGGAGGGCAGGGAAAGCTCCCAGAGGGGAAGGGGATGCATGTTGATTGACCACCTGCAGCCTGTCCTTGTGCCCTCTCTTTTCATTATTTTACACACAAAGAAACTTGGCCTTCCCCGCAGCGTTAGTTAATAACAGCTCTGTGCACCGAGCGTCTTAACTGGAGTAGGACTGGGGGCCCTGGGTAGCTGTGGAGCGGACAGGGCCACGTGGGTCCTTACTTAGCACCTATACTTGCTGCCTGGGGCCTTGTTTGCGGCCTGGCATGTGCCCCGCTTCCCACTAATGCTGCACCCCTGTTCTGATTCCCTTAACCTCTGAACTTACTTCACTCTTTGCTGAGCTCACAGATAGACTCTCATTCTAAAGTTCATGAGGTCAGTAATCGCTCACTTTTGCTCATCCTGCACATTAGTTTTCTCTACCTATTGCCCAACTTCTCCATCTGTAGACATATGTTTGGAGCTTTTTCCAAACACAGTTCGTAATCCAAAGAGCAGATGTGTTGTGTCTTCCGGTTGGTTAGTAAGGAAGATACTTTGCGTTGTGGTTTGCTAAAATGACATCATTTATGGGAATTAGAGTTACTACTATATCAGTTTCTCAGTGTCCCGGCTGTTACAGCTCACAGATTCTCAAAAGTGCCGCTTGAAAAGTAGTGTGTGTCTGTGTAGGTGACACAGACCCATCTATCCCATCTGCTAACCGTAGACAATGTGTTCATTCACTACGGAGGACAGTGACACAAGAGGATTTTAGTGCCACCTGAGAGTGAATGCTTTATAGGCAAGGAGATAAGCAACGAGACCCAAAAGTTGGAGTGGGTTTCTGGAAAAGACAGTTATGCCTGTCACAGCTGGTGCAGCTGGCCCCGGGGCCTGACTTCCAAGACAGGTTTGGGGGATGAGTTGCTTGTTTATCTGCTCTTCTCCAAACCTTCATCTTTGACAATGCTTTTTAAAACACTGAATTGGGTAGAAAGACAGTATTATAACTCTGCAGCCTAAATTGCTCTAAAAGTATAATGCTAGTCCACAAAAAGTGGTGTCCACACTCACGCATACACACATGGGAGCTGAAGACGGCTGTTCACTGGGGCACAGGAGTTGTCAATGCGTGCAGTTTCCTTCCTTTTCCACCACTGTGCCCTTGCCCCGGGTCTCCATTCCCAGGTCCTCACCACCAAGCTGTCTGTCTCTCTGTCTCTGTCTCTCTCTGTCCTGAAGTTTATTAGCATCTACTTGGTGCTAAGTGCATAATAGCACAGCCATGCTTCTATATCACCCTCCACCATGGATCACAAATACTTCATGAAAGAAAAAAATTGTGCCTTTACTGCACGTGCATTTTTTATCATTATCTCCTGCACAACACAGTCTAACAACTATTGCTGTGGCTTTGCTGTTGTTTGAGGTATTCTGAGTAATCTGGACCTGATTTAAAGTACACGGCGGGGGGAGATGTGTGTGATACTGTGCCACTTTGTAAAGGCAGTTGAGTGTGTGAGAAGTTTGGCATCTACAGGGGGTTCTGGGCCCACTGAACCACCTACTGAATGACGCCTGGGTGGAAGTCTTTTGGGGGAAGAGTTCATGGTTTCCTTTTCTTCCTATGCTTTACAACCAAATAGAACTTTGTATGTGAAGAAGCCACAAATTTGTCACCATTTTGGTTTGTCTTTACTTTTCCACTTGTTTTCTTTAAGTCACTCTCCTATTCAAAGTCTATGTTTGTGTAGGATAAACTGCAACTCGGGCACTGCCTACAAATCCCTTTGCCAGTTACTCCCCATCTATATTTATTTAGACCCACCTGTCACCTTGGTGCTCCATGCACTCCTTCCAAGGCCAGGGACCTTCTTGTCACTTCTCTTTCAAAATTCTGTGCTTCTTTGTGAGCTGTTTCTTTGGTCTAAAATGCCTGGGAGACTCTCTGAAGAAGTCTCAGAGACCAGGGCCTGTCTGACCTTGCTTACGCCTGTTCTTTCTCTATTCTGAGCCGCCATAATGCAGCCACCTACTGTATGGCTCTAATTAAGCTGTAATCTTCTTCAAAGGAGGAACTAGGTTTTCTTCCTCCTCAGACATAGTCGGGGCTCTGCCATGAATTTACTTATGGTAAACAAATGACCAAGTTCCACAGATACCTTTGCAGTTGGTTGTTATTAGTGATACTGAGAATACCTTGAGATGTCAGGGAAAGTTCCAAGTGCCCTTTTTCCTTCAGTATTCTCATGAGAAACCTAATCTGGCTTAGGACCAGGGACTTCAGACCCACCCAATTTTTTCCATCTCCTGGAAACATAGCCAGCTGCCAGTTGGGTGAGAAGTTATTTGAGTATAAAATGTTAGTAATCCCTAACCTAATACTTGTCATTATTTTTTGAAGCTCTTTATTCAACCTATCCTTTTTCTTTTTTAATTAAAAAAATTTTTTTTGTCAGTGCCGGGGTTGGAGCCCATGGCTTAACACTTGTTAGGCAAGTGCTCTACCATTGAGCTGCATGGCCAGCTCTCTTTGGGATCCTTACAGAGGGACACACTAGCTCTTAAGCCCCACACTTCCCAGAATTACATAGCCCATGGGCAGGACCCAGTGAGCAGCCTCCCTGGATGTTTCCAACGAGTCGCCCAGAGCTACTCACCGTTCCCACCAGTGAGCTCATCTTAAGGACACTGGTCTTAAGCCAGATTGAGTTTCTCATGAGGACGATGATGAAAATGGGCTGAATCTTAGACTGTTCTTTAACATTTCCCAGCATTCTCAGAGTCACTGATATAACTAGAGAGCAAATTATATACATAGAATTCATTCATTCATTCATACATTCATCAGTAAGTACTTGCTTTACCCATAGTAAAAGCCACTGAATGGCAGGAGAAATATAATGTTAAGAAAACTCAGTCCCTTCTCCACAGCAGCTTACAGTTAAATCAGGGTATTGCCTTATGGGACATGGAGTTATTTCAGTGAATCTATGAGCATCTGGAATTCAATATAAGGATGAGTGTGTGTGTGTCTGTGTGTGTGTGTGTGTACCTTACTGTAAATACCATCTAAACCTGTTTGTCAGGTTCATAGCCTTCAAAGACTGTGAAAAGTGAAAGGCACCGGATGATTGTTTGGCGGGTGTTGAAATATCAAGCATTCCAGGGAAAGTCCTAATGTCTCGCACTAAGTTCCGTTTTGAGGACCAGCCCCTGTGGGGCATCCCTGAGACAAATCCATTCTATTTTAGGGGCAGACTTCATGGGCTCACCTTACTTTGGGGGCCAGAAACTTGTTTGTTCTGGGCTTCACCAGTTTTAACTTGGAACCTACAAAATCATTTTACTTGTGTCTCCATGGAAATTAAGCAAATGACATATCCAGGAGCTTCAGTGCCCACACAATATTTAGTTACAAAGATTTTAAAAGATCTAGTGCTGCAAGGGGGGAAAATAAACCCTACTACATAAGTGGTTATAATTATCTTTTTAATTGGAAATACTAACTCTTGAGTTAGCATACACTGTAATCCTGAAAGAACGAAAGAAGGAAGGAAAGAAGGAAGGCAGACTGGAAGGAAGGGAGACAGGAAAGAAAGGAAAAGCTGAAAGGAAAGGAGGAAACTAAAAACCCTACAGATCAGTGGTTGTCTATGGCACATGTGTTTTCCTTTCAGGACAAAAGATGTGGCAGCGTCTCCTGAGATCTGAGCCATGTTGGAACTTAGGGCAATGGGAAACCAAGCAATCAGCTCAGCTCCCTGGTAAGCAGCCGTGAGACTACCGACACGGGCTGAGAATCAAACATCCCACCCCACCCCTACCCTCAACCCCCACCCCCGGTTAGCAAATGGGAGCCAGAGATCTAAGCATCTCTTGGGAGGTTGACCACAGGCAGTGTAGCAAATGGGGGGGGGGCTTCTACCATCTCTTTGAAGGCAAATATTGTGATCACTGTTTTGCTTTGTTCTGATTAATTGTACTGCCCTATTCAATACTGTTTTGATAAATTCTATAAAGTTCTGTATTTCCTTTGATTTTGCTATACCTGATTGAAAGAACAACTGTTGTGAAGACAACGAGATATACTATGGTACCTATTACTGTTATCATGGTAACCATGCTGTTAAATCCTGCACCTATTTCACTGCACTGTCTCAATTGGCTTTGTTCTGTCTTGTTCTGTTTTACTTTACTACCTTCAAAAATAATTTTAAAAAATTAAAAAGAAAGAGAAAGAGAAGAAAGAAAGAGAGAGAAGAAAGAAAGAAAGAAAGAAAGAAAGAAAGAAAGAAAGAAAGGAAGGAAGGAAGGAAGAAGAAAGAAAGAAAGAAAGAAAGAAAGAAAGAAAGAAAGAAAGAAAGAAAGAAAGAAAGAAAGAAAGAAAAAAACAAAATACCTCCAAAAACTCCCAACTCCACCAAAGCTGATCCATGGGGCACGGATGAGGAGAAACTCAAAAACAAACAACAGAATTATATAAGGTGATTAAAAAGAAAATAACAACAAAACAGATCAGTAAAGTACTGAGAAAGCTGAAACATGATGTAACTAAACAGATAATGGACTTAAAAAGCAAAAGGAGGAAAAGAAAGTGCTCTAAAGGATATAACTGCATGTATGTTTAAGTGTGTAGGATTGATAACCATATTACTAACTTTTTGTTGGATTGTTGAACAGAACTGTTTGCAGCCTCACTGTTTGAATGTCCACTTTGTATGCTTTAATTTAGTAACTTGAACAACTATTTCTAAGAGGACAATATGTAATTTATCAACTAGTGATTTCTTACTTTTCTTTTGAAATTCTGTATTATTTCTACTTTTTTTGTTTTGCTTTTCTCTTTAAATAAAATTTTTAAAAATACGTCACTGTATGAGTTGTTTTTTTCTAAGCTAAACCCTCAGTATTCAGGTTTACTTGCAATGCTGGCACTTTGTGGTAAATAATTGGGCTTCAGTTTGCAGCCCTGGCGCTCCTCTAAAGGGGTCACCGCCACTGCTGTGGATGTGCAGGTCCCAGCTCTGAGCTGCTCTGGCTGCGACGCGTGTCACAGGTTTGCGTGATCATCAAGGCTGTCTGAGTAGACAAATGTGATAGCCGTGCCTATCATTCTCCTGTTTGCTAACAGATTTATTCAGTGAACTAAATTTTCTGAAAACTTATTTTCTCATTTCACAACCCACGTTTTCTCTATGTATTTTGAGACCACTAGCCACTCAGGAATATAATGTGCCAAAACTTTATTTCACTCAATAAATACTTAGTAGGCATCCACTATGCCCTGTGCACCCACTGTGTACCCAAGGGACTGACTGGGGTCAACAAAAGACCAAACTGCCCCACCCACCTCATGGAGGTTATCAAGTGTCCATTGTCACTTATGGTCCCACCAACAGTGCATTACTTGTTCCCATTTCCCTATATCATGGCCAGCACTTGGTGTTACCAGTTATTTGTTTATTTTTGAGACAAGGTCTCACTATCCTGTTCAGGCCGGCCTTGAACTCGGACTTGAAGCAGCCCAGGCTGCTTCGAATATGCAACAATCCTCCTGCCTCAGCCTCCTGAGTGCTTGTACCAGCAGTCTTTTTAATTTTGAAGTTTACTAGAAGTGAAATTGTACCAGGTGTGGTAGCACATGCCTTTAATCCCAGTGCACAGGAGGTTGAGACTGAAGGATCGCTGTCATTTTAAGGCCAGCTTGTGAGTTCAAGGCCAGTCTGAACTACACAGCGTGACCCTGTCTCAAAACAAAACAAAAAAAAAGTTCGATAGTGAAATGTTGTGTCGTCATTATCTAAATTTCCATTGAGTTAAAACGGGTGAAAATTAACTTCCAGCCAGTTTCATCTTGTTTCCTCCATGTGTTGTTGGCCTGTATTTCTTTCGTTAGCACATTTTGGGTACACACAACATTCCTCACAGAGCATTTGTACCTGTATGTGATACATCTTTTTTTCTCATTCTCTTTACTCCCTTCAAACTCTCTACACCTCCTCATTTACAAAAGCTTAATTTCCATTTTTGTCTTTTCTTTCTTGACTCTCCTTTCCTTCCCCTCCTCCCACCTTGTTCCCCTTCTCATTTGAACACCTTCTTCCTATTTCCTAGCACCTATTCCAAATTTTTGGTCCTTATTTACACTTTAGTTCGGACACCAGAGAGAACGCAGTATTTAAACGTGTGTTCCATTCCTTTCACTTAGGAGTATGGTCTCAAGCTGCATCCATGTGCCTAGAAATGTCTCAAGCACATCCTTCTTTATTGCAGAGAAATACTCCATTGTATTTATTTGTTGGTTTTTAAAGCCACATCTTTCTCCACGCATCAGTGGAAAGGCATTCGGGTTGTTTCCAAGGCTGGGCTATTACAAACTGTGCTGCTATAAACATGGGCGTGCACACGGCACCGTGGTATGATGCTTTTAATTCTTTGGGGAAGATACCAAGTGGTGGCTTCTATTCCTATCAAGAAGAGTTTGTCATACCATTCTGGGCTATTTTAGGCCTGGATCCTAGAAGTAAGCCCTTGTATCAGGATTACAAGTGATTAAAAAAAAAAGTTTAGAAAGGATTTATTGTGGCAGTGTATAGAAGAGAAATGTAAGAGAGACAGGAAAGGGGAGCAAACAAAGCAAGCGTGTAGTCCCCAGGTATCACAGCAGCGGCCGCTGCCTGACCCCAGGGGACTCTGGGAGAGGCCAACTTGTCACTGGCCGAAGGTGCTGCTGGAGAATGTACACTCCTTGTGTTTCTTGCTATGTATATAAGGGTGAATGGACTCTGGTGATACTTTTCGGTACAAGAGGTACTGACTTTTAGAAGTAAAAACACTCTGGGATCAGTGAATGCACAGAAATGGTGAGGAAGACTCGGCGTGCTGGTGCACACCTATAATCCCAGGACTTGGGAGGCTGAGGCAGGAGGATTGCCATAAATTTGAGTCAACCAAGGGCTACATAGTGAGTTCAAGGCCAGCCTGGATTACACAGTGAGACATTGTCTCATAAAGTGAAATAATAACAAAACCAAACAAAAATAATTAGGAGGGAAAAAGTGGTAAGGAGAAATCTAATGTGATCTGGTAGCATCTGCTAAAGCCACCGCATTGTGAAGCACAACTCATTTCACTATAATTAAGGAACACAATGTCTTGGTCACCTTCTGTCACTGGGACAAAATACCCAACACCTGCAAATTAAAGGAGCAACAGCTTTATCTTGGGTCACATTCTTCCCCCTCTCTTTTCCTCCCCTTTTCCCTTCTTGTTTTGTTTTATTGTGGTGGGAGTATCGGGGACTAAACTGAAAGCTTTCTCTCCAAGCTACATTACCAACTCTTTTATTTGGAGACGTCTCCCCCAGTTGCCCAGGCTGGGCCGGCATTTATGATCTTCCTGCCTCAGCCTCCCAGAGCCCTGGTATTACAGACACGTGCCGCCACACCCAGCTTGGCTCATGTTTTCAGTCCATGGTCAGCTGCCTCCAAGGCAAAAACAGGACGGCAGAAGGGCACAGAGGAGGAAGAGCTGCTCACGTCATGGTGGCCAAGAAGCAGACAGCAAGGAGCCTTGTAATTGCCAGGCAGGCGCTGGGCCACTGAGCTACATCCCCACCATGCATGTGGTGGTGTTGGAAATATAAATTAGTTCAAATTCTCTTGGGGGAAAATAATGGGCGGACACTTCCGATAGTTAAAATCATGTACCATTGGAGACACAGTGGTTCCTTTGCTAGGAATCTATTCTCTAGCCAGAGTCACACACCAGTAGACTATTCACTTAACATTATTGGTAGAGGAAAAATCTGAAAACTACCAATAGGTGACATCTACACAAAGCAGTATTATTTAAGGTTGAAAATAACGAAGTAGGTAACTGTAGGGACTGGCACAGAGGGAGGTTCTTAAGACCCTGGATATATCCGTTCACTGTGTGACCCTGTCCAAGTACTTAACCTTCTACTCCTCAAAGTCCTCATCTGTGAATTGGGGTCAGTGATAGTATTGACATGATTTTGTTTGCAGAATAGATTAAGTTAGATCATATTTACCAAGTGTTTTGCACAGTGCCTGGCACACAGTAAATGTTCAGTAAGTATAAAATAAAGTGTCAAGATGGCATATGTAATTGCTTCTTTGTTTAAACATCCAATGTATAGGAGTAAAAATCTGGCATAGTTTCTTTATGTCTGAGGTTTGGGAGGTACAGAACTTCTACTCCTTTATTTTGTACATGGTGGTACTTAACATTTTCAACAATGAGCACTCATTTCCTCAAAAGTGATGTTGAATCATAATTTTTAAATAGACACGTAAGACTGCTGCATGTGGTGGCACACTGCTGGTAATACCAGCACTCTGGGAGGCTGAGGCAGGAAGATCACAAGTTTGGGCCCAGCCTGGACAAATGAGCAACTTAGTGAGATGTCATCTCCAAAAAAAAAAAAAAAAAAATTAAATTAAATTAAATTTTAAAAAACAGCTTGGGATGTAGCACAGAGAAAAAGTCCTGGTTCAATTCCCAGTAGCAACAACAACAACAACAACAAAGGCGTAAGAGTTAGTCTGGGAAATTGACAAACTGTACAGTGCCCCAGTGGCCTCAACAGAAAATATATGGTCACAAGCCCAAAATCAGAATCAACGACAACCTGTTATTCTGGTTTTAGTTTTGAGAACAAAAAGGGCCACATCTTTCAATAACAGAGGCAGGAGTAAGAATCCTGTAGTTGTTTGGCAGGGAGGTGTGCTTAAATATATATATACACATACCTTTAAAATCCCAGTGCGCTATCTGGAATAAAGTAGAAACCAGACTTCTGCAGACATTTAGAATGTTGAAGGCCAGGCATGAAAGCCAAAAAGATGTTTGCCTACAGAATTTTCTTTCTTTCGTTGTCTGCCAGGGGGTTACATAAGCCTCCCTCCAATTCCACCCAAACCCTCAGTCAGAAAAACATACACAAATAATGAAGATGGAGGCTCCCAGTGGAAATTCATTTGTATTTATTTTTCTTATACAGAATCAGAAGTAAAAACCAGTACCAAACTCTAGGTAAAACGGTTTGATCTGATTGATTTGATTGCGTTCTTTCTGTACGCACAACATTCAGAATTAGACATAAACACGCATATGTCATATTACAAAATGTAGGAGTAAATTCTTTAAAAAGTTAAAGTACTAGCACATTAAATGATGTAGTGTTAGGGAAACGGTCTCTGTCAATCACCTATTTTCCCGATTCAATGCATCTGCAATTTCCTTTTTTTTAAACAGCCTATTTTTTAAAAAAAAAAAAATACAAGTTGGACTTTCAGAAGTGACTTTCTGCTTATGTGATGGGAACAGAACTGGTCATGAGCGACCCTCCTCACTGCAGCCCACCTGCCACCGCAGCACCTGAGGTGTCCACTGTCCCCACGTTTCCCGTGCGTTGCATCATCAGTGAAAGTAACAGCATTTCACACCCTAACTATTACGATGACACACAGGCTAACCGGTGACACACAGGCTAACCGTTACTTTGATGTAACAGAATCCCAAATAGGTTCTAGGTTCCGACACTTTATTTGCTAATAAGACAATTGTATTTCCTCAGGAAAACATCTTGAGTGTAAGATCTCTGAAATTCCTTTTCAACTTCACTTTGTAAAACAGGCCTTTCACATAGCACAACTGTGGGGTGAGATGGTAAAACAGAATGATTTAGGACTACAGACACTAAGTATCCTGGCAGTTGTCTTACAATAAGATATATAGTATAAATAGCACCTTATCATGAATTCTGAGGTGTGTAACACTTACAATAATAGGAAATAGTCATTTAAAAGTTGCTTTGGAGGCTGGGGGGGTAGCTTGGTGGGAGAATGCGGACCTAGCATGCATCCTAAGTTGTTCAACCCCAGCACTGAAAAAAAAAAACAAAAACAAAAAAGCTCTTCCTTTAGATTTCAGGCTTGAATGTTCTTTAACCAAAGCCATATTTTTTGGCTTTAAAAACAACAAAACATTATATCTCCCTTTATCTAACAGTAAACAAATAGGGTCCATATTTTATTTTGGAAAAATATTTATTATATTCATTAATAAATGTTCTAATTTCACTAAAAAATTATTCTAGAATTTTCTAATGCCATAAACTTACTAGAAAATGACTTCTAAAAGTTGGTGATGTAAATCATCAATGATTTAACTACCTAAAAAAAAAAGAAGGGTATCTCTTTCTCTTACATTTAATAACCTGAAAATGCATCTATAAAAATATTTTTTAAAAATACAGTAACACTGCTGAGTTCTGTTAGGTCCCTTATTTTTTTTCTCTTAGAATGTACAACTCTTTTTGCAATTTTTGCTTACAAAAAAGAAAAAGAAAGAGTGCTCCCTTTCAATTTAGTAGCAACATAAACATCTGTCTTCACCCTCTCAGAGTGTTTGAGAGAGCAAAAGGAATTAGTGGAACATAAACCGCGGGTCCAGGAGGAGAAAGAACTCACTGGCGAGTGTGGAGGCGGCAGCCGGTCCCTGCTCCGTCTGCTCACTGCTCAGCATCAGTGTGGACAGAGACCCACAGCCCGCCTTCCCTCCTCTCCCACGTAAAGTGCGCCAAAGCCCTCTTTTCTCCCACAACAGAATCACAGGGTGTGAAGGTTGTAGTAGAAAATCATTGCTTTGTTCTTTCAGGGCACCTCTCACACCTCCTGCTTGTCTTGCTATTGGGGTACTATCCCTTGTCTACTTCCATTTCACAGCTAGTATCCTGACCCCTCTATTCCATAACTTCACTACTTCATCTCCGACCTTTTCACTTGCTTTCTTTCCAACAAGATCAAATGTAGTCTGTCCATCTAAATTCTGACAGATGGCGAAGGATCGTAGGTAAGATCACCAACAGAGAAGCTCCCCCTGCCCCCACCACGGGAATTGAAAGGTTCCTCTCAGAGACCTGAATTATTAATGTGTTTTTGTAAAGGTTAAATTCATAGATTATAAATAATATCATTCAAAATATTAAACATTTGAGGACTTCATTGGCAATGCAGGCAGACTGCATGCCAGGTGAACAGGATGCTCGCTCAGTCCTTAAAAGCTAAAAGTTTTTGGTTACATAGGAGGTACTGAACACATAGCTCGTGCCTTTTTATACCAACCATAGCTGTGGCAAGCAGGGTTAGGGTAATATATGTAGGAATCAATTGTACTGCATTCAGAAACATGTCTCCACGTTGGCCCTCAGAGGGCATCTTTGTTACACGTCAGTTGGAGATCTGCTTCATCCTTCGAACAGTTTCATAGACAGGCTTATTTTAGACACTTGAAATCTTCAAAGCAAAACTGACAGAATTTGAAAAGCAACAGCTTATTGCATGTGGCATCAGGCTGAAATCCTGATGTCTCCAGAATAGTTTCAAAAGACAAAAAATACAGTTGCCACTGATTTATCAAAAACATACGACTGTCCTTTGTCGACAGTATAAAATTATTTTCTAAATAAACATCAAATTCTAACTTGCATTGTTACCAAATCCATGTTGCAATTTAAAAAAATTTTTTTTTGTTTAATAAATGCTCATGATTAGTACAAACTGGTCTCTTTCACAAGATCTCTAGGTAGGAACTCTAATGCTGCTGCTACCACCAACGGAAGGACTAAGTTGTCTAGAAGCTATACAGCAAAACAATGAAAAATAAACTACAATAGCACTGTCTGTGCCTGGTAAATACAAAGCAGTAAGAGCCATCAGAACTAGCACGGATTCAACGCTACACTGTATTCCATACAGCAGAATCTTACTATCCATACAATGATTTTTAAAGCTCAAGTTAAATAGGTTTTAAAGCATTTGGTACTACTGTCATTCATACAGTTTCTGAAACTGTAAATCAGGTCTAATTTTGTGCACATTTCCTGGACCAAGATGTCCACCTGAATTTACTACCTGTGATCAGCCTTTTATGGTTTACAATAAACTGATGCATAAATGTCAACTAACACACATAAAGCTTAGCCATGGGGCAGCAGAGAGAAAAAAAGTGATTCTGCAGACACAATTCTGCAGACACACTCCTGCATCATCTAGCACAGGAATGCAGGCTTGCAGAAAATCAAAACAGAGTATTTATGTGTAACTTAAGTTCCTGTCAATCAAAACCAGGCAATGACTAAGCTGGCCGCGTGGAAAGGAGGGAGCGAGAGTCGTGGAGGCCGGAAGCAGTGCGCCCACAGACCTTCTCAGCCCCGTCACCTTTCCCAAGAGGCCCAGGAAACGTCAGGTCAGGGCTGCTTCCCACTTACAACGGCAGCGACTACAGCCACGTCTGAAACGGCTCGCTTTTGTTCAGAGCAGACTCTACATCATTGAAGAGGGGGATCAGATCTTCAGATTCCAAAGTTCCTAGGTCAACGTTTGTTCCCGGAAGACAGTCAAGGAAATCAGGGAAGCGGGTCTGCTGGTGGTTGATGCTTATAGGCGTCTGTCCTGCATTTTCCCCTAGAACAGAATGAGAGAAAACCATTTTAACATCTTCTGGTAAGTTCTTCACAGAGGGACAGGTCAAATGTTAATATAACATCTTCGTGTCTTCAGACCTCATATTAAGGATCCTTGCCTGTAAGACTTGGTGAGATGTTGGAGGAATCTGAAATAGTTTATGGTAGACATGGCCCAGAATGTAAAAGTAGAGAGAATAAGAAAAGAGCAGGCAAAAGACACCAAAATCAGACTACATGCCTATACCTTTGCATTATGGAAGCCTGAAAAGCTATTCTGACAGGACACAGGACTCACCTGTATTAAACATCTTATTGTTGAACTCCACGCTCCGAGTTTAACTGTAAGCTTCCCTTTACCCACCTCATTCTCTACATGCACAGAGAGTAGTGTGAGGTTTCTTTTAACCACAGTATTAAAAAGTTACTTCCATTAATGGCTTTAAGTCTTGTCTAAACTTCAGGCTTGCCAGATATGGTGGCACATGCCTGGAATCCCAGCACTCGAGAGGCTGAGGCAGAAAGATCGTCCATGTGTGCAAGGCCAGCCTGGGACACAGGGTGAACTCAAAGCCAGCCTGAACGGCACAGCGAGTTCAAAAACAAACAAACAAACAAACAAACAAGCCAGTAGGCTTTGCTGGCCTTCTTCCTGCCTTCCCAGTGCACAGCCCCGCTACACTCCACATTTCTCACAGCACCCAAGTCACAATGCACAGAAACAAGCTATGGTTCTGAGCCTTGCAGTAAAGAAATTCACTGTACTTTGTTTAAGCCACTATCTCCTAAATTCACTTAATTACCCTGTCCTAGTTTGGCAGAAACTATATTCTAGTAAAGTCAGAATTTGTCAGTGCACAATAGAGTAAAAGGCCACATAGTATCTACCCCATATACAAGGTCCCAGGTGTTACACACATAAAATTATACACACACAAATAAACTTTTTTATTGTTCTGAGAGAAAGAAAGCCCAGGAACTCAACTACTATTAATTATTTAATATCAGAACAAGTTTATTCAAACAGTCCAAAGTAAACAATTTTCTGAAGGAACAAAATCTTTTCCCAAGACTGAGAAGCATTGAAAACTGAAGCTAGCTTTCACAACAGCAACGTTTAAAAAATGGTTTTGTGTTAGTTTCTTTTCTTGGAAGTGCTTTAGCCCTCCTGAAAACCATGACCATAAGTGTCACTGTTCCAAGGAAAATTGTACAAAATTCATTTTATTCAAGTACCGAGGGAAAGAAACAGACTTGGATTCTGGTGATGGCCAAGCACAATGGTTTTTCTAGAAATCAGAAAATATCAATGACTCTTTGGCAATGCTTCACAGGATTTTCAAAGCACAGGAATTTGAAAGATGAAATCAATAACATGACCTCAATAAAATGTTACAGATAATGAAAAACACTAAAATAGGAAAGAAAATCCAAAATAACTTTTCTTCTGCTCTTTGGACTGCAACAGATAAAAAAAAAAATGAGGTTTTAAATTTATCTGTTCTAAAAAAAACTGTGAAAAAAAACCTCTAAAGGCTTGAATTTTCTTTTCAACTCTAGTTGATGAAATTATCATTGTAACTTTTACTACTCAAAAATACCTATTTTAGCTAAACAAAATTGCTATCTTGAAGAATGTCTTTTATCCCTTCTCCTCAAACAAGGAAAGTAAGATAAGTTAGGCTTCCACACCAAGGTTAAAATTTTTCAAATATCCCTTTGTAGTAACTCTAGTATTATAGTAATCTTTTGAGTTTTTGTAGTTTTATCCACTTAAAAAGTAGATGAAGGCTTATGTGTCAAATTCTTATAATCCAACACTTGGGAGGCTGAGGCAGGAGAACTGCTACAAATTCAAGGGCAGCCTGGCTACACAGTGAGTTCACTGCCAGTCTGAACTACATAATTAAGACCCTATCCTCAAACTAATGAACAAATAAATAGATGAGAAAAAAAAGGCAATTCTTGCAGGGTTGATTGTTGCAGATAATTCTAGAAGGAAGGAAGTTGCTCAGCCTCCACCTTGCACAAAGACCTGGTGTTATTTCCGCGTGTGGACTGCAGAGGGCGCGCTCAGCAGGCCGACTCCCAGTGGTACCCGGACCTCCTGCAGCTTTCCTGGGTACACCTGAGTTCTGCCTGCTCCTCCACATTTCCCTTCTTGGAAGCATTTATGCCTGAAGTCTTCACGGAGGTTAACCCTAAACCCTAACCTGAAGGCGCGGTCACTTTCGTAAACAGGTTAAGCTGGAGCCCTAACACTTGTCCGGTCCCTTTTTATATCCTATCAGGCTTCCCTCCCAGGAGGGGCAGACAGCCCTGTGCCCGCTCCGCGGTCTCCCGAGTGCTCACAGTCCTGTCAAGTGAGCACATAACTCCTACTGTGTAGGGAGAAATCTGGAGGCCACACACGTCACCAAAATCACTGCCAGGAAGGGGAGAGGAAAGCGTTCACCCGTGTTGCCTTGTCTGCAAAGAGTATGCTCTTTTTAGGACACCATGTAAATTCTACATTATGGTTTCAAAATGCTTCCCGCTTATCCTGCTGGGTACATTTCAAAAAGACATAAAAAAAGACTACATCACTTCTGTCTTAAGATCTCCTGAGGTTCCTTTTTCTTACTTAATTTCGGGTTTTTGTCTTTTAATCCTTATGGGCTTCCCAGTGTTTAAAAGATAAAACTAAACAGCTATGAAGCATAGGAAGCAGCCACTTCATTAGGCTGTTCTCCAAGGCAGCAAAATTTAAATCTCAAAAAATAAACAGATGAAGGGGGCGGGGGAGGAGAAAACTGCAGCGGTAAATTGAGGAACAGTAAAACGACCAGTTAAAACTATCCTTATGTGATTCCTCCTAAGACAGAGGACACAAAACTCTAAGCACATGGGTGACAGCTACAAGACGACCCTGGAAAAGCTGCCCCAGCGCTCTGAGCCTCTGCAGAGTCGGCTGCAATGTCACTCCTGGTCTCATCAACAGCTTAGCCTGGGCAGGGACAGCCGTCACTGAGGGCGGGGGGTGTAATGGGCCACAGGCATGAGGCACAAACACAGTGGGAAAGTAATGTTTTATTTTTATCGTAGGACAATGAATTTTCTATCATCGCAGATGATACAGAAGAACCTCACACTATCAACTCCCAAGAGTGGACACCTCAGCTATTTTGATTCTAGAATACCTTTCGAGAGTTTCTGACTTTCATAATCAAGTCTAGATTAAGCTAATCAAGATAAATCCAGATTTTGCAACTGGACGCCTCACTCCTTGAGGACAGAAGAAAATGAGAATCAGGAAATCTGCTGAGCCTTGGCCTAAAGGAAGCACAGGGCGGAGGGCAGGAATGCTAACCAGGCCCCCTTCTTTGAAATCGCAGGGCAGAGACGTCACTACCGTGCAACAGCTTGGAGCTGACCACTTAGAATCTCCTGACTTGCTTAACTTTCTTAGTGTTTGCTGCCATTTGCTTCCCAAATGCTGTGAATGACATGAAAATACCTGCATGTTGTGGAAGCTGTAAACAGTGAAGGATGAATTTTTTAAAAAACGGAAGTTAAAATCCTGTGCCCCTGTGAAAATTATCTCCACTTAAACTCTGGAAAGGGGGCTGGAATTTATTTTGAGTGCCTGTGGGAGGAGTGACTTTTTGGTTGTCATTTTGTTGTTGAGATTCAGGATTTCCAGTTGGGTTTTAGAACTGAGAAGACAAAAGACAAAACTAAAAACACATGCAAGTATTCGGAGGCTGTGCTCTCACCTGTATCCATCTCATCCACGTTGCTGAGGAAGTCCTCGGGAGTTGTTGGGACACTGTAGCACCCCAAGCCCAGGCCACTATCAGTGCTCTGCTCCCTCGAGTGGTAGGGCCCCCTGGAGAGCAGAAGATGGAGACATCCACGTGAGGCAGCTGAATAAAGTCCACAGTGACAAAAGTCACGGCAGCTCAGCACCTGCTGAGTCGGTCCTTCTGCTCCATTTCCAGGGAGCAAAAAGACCTTCAATTCTGACAACTACATCCAAACGTTAATGAAGCCAATACATTAGAAGCAAATAACACTGACTATTCACAGCACATGTCACCAATTTCCTCCGCATTTCCAAATAGCCACATGGACAGTTTTAAATTTGAGTGTGATGCTATTTATATGAAATTTTAAAAAAAACTTAAGTTGAATAACGCATCTGGATACACACACGAATGGCAATAAGAAATACATGTATAAGGGACACACATCAGTTCCTGTACAATGGCTACTTTGGGGAGCAAAGAAGAGACAGAAATGAGGCTTTATTGGCAGTGGAATGGGTTTAAATATTAATTGTAATATTTTACTTATTAAGAAAGTGCTGGGTGTGGTGTATATGCTTATAATCCTAGCACTTAGGAGGCCGAGGCAGGAGGTTTGCTGTGAGTTTGAAGGCAGCCAGGATTACATAAATGAGTTCAAGACCAGCCTGCACTACATAGTGAGACCAAAAAAAAAAAAAAAAGACAAAAACCAGGTGTGGTGGTGTACTCCCGCAGTCCCAGAACTTGGGAGGATGAGGTAGGAGAATCATTTGGGACCAGCCTGGGCTCAACCCTAAGGCCAGCCTGAACTGCATAGCGAGACCCTACTAAACAAGACTAAAAAAAAAAAAAAGCAAGCAAGACTGGGTAGAAATAAAGCAAATCTGGGGGAGGAGGTAGATGAGTGACTCCTACATTATTCTTCGTATTTTCCTGTACTCTAAAATCAACTGTCAGGGTGGTAGTGCATGCCTATAATCCCTATAATCCCAGCAGGCTGAGGCAGGAGGATTGCTGTGAATTTGAAGCCACCCTGGACTTCAAAGTGAATTCCAAGTGAGCCTGCACTGTGTGGTGAAACCCAGTCTCAAAAAGACAAAAATAAAATGAAGTGCAGTGAAATGAAATCAAATCAACAACTGGAAACACCTATTTCATCATTATTTTGGTTGCTGTTTTTTTCATTACGCTATCTTTAATTATACTTGTTGGTTTTCCAGAAGCCTCTGCAAGGGCAGAAAAACATAGGAAACAGGAGATTCCATATTGCTGGGTTTGAAAAGGCTGTATTTACGGTTGGCTACTTGTACTCATGCCGATGCTTAGGATTAAATTAGGTTTTCCTTCTGCTCCTGTGTTCATCTTTTCCAAACATCATCTCTTTGTTCTAATTAATTTTTAAATTGTGAAATAATTTGAGACTCACATAAAAGAAGTAGAAAAAGGTACAGAGTGAGTCCCCGTGTGCCCTCCACCCAGCATCCTCCACGGTAACACCTTACACAACCACAATTAAGTCCCAAAACCAGGAAAACGACATTGTGGGAAATTTAGACCTTATTCACATTTCACTCTAAACATCATCTCTTAATTGTTTTGTCCTCAATTTGCAAAGTATGTGCTTTTATCCTTTTATGGGTTAAATAAAACCACGAGATTCTTCTAAGTATAATTACTAGACAGTGCTGTCCTGTTTAAATTAGCTCATCCCACATTCAGGTTATTGACTAGGGTTTATTCCATGTCCTATCATTAATTTTTGAGTCTGAGGATTTTATAAAAATAAATGACTTCCTTTGCTCCCCTTCGTTGTCCCCCTACATCCGCCCTCTACCCACATCCTCAACTCTCCAGCTTTTCACCTTTTCCCAATGTAAACAAAGACCCCCTTATGGCTTAGACCACGTCATAAAAGACCGCAAAAATAAATGGCCCCAAATGTCAGCTTACCCGTTGAGGAAAGGATCTGAGCTATTATTGGTGATGGATCTCAGGTCTGCGGTCATGGCGGGTGGGTTGACAGCAGCCTGAACGGTGGCCATTGTCTCGGCTTCCATGGGGAGCTGCCTGCAGAGGGCGGCTTCCTAGGAGGAAGACAATGAGAGTAGCGGGAAGAGTTAGTCACTGTCACAGGACGGGAGCAAAGTATATGTCACCAGAAACCAAAAACTGCTCCCCGAATACAAAACACTTTGTATTTCCAGTAAGTCAAAAGCATCAGGAAATCATTAGCGCTCTCCCTCTGAAGAAAGTCTCAGCGGTATGTCACTTTCCTACATGCACAGAGCTAATGCAAAGCTCAGCCAACGTCTGGCCTTGGGGTACTGACTTCAAAACTGCCCCCCGTGTACTCATGCAACTGTTTAAGCACTCAAATCACAGAAAGGTCTCAGCCACTTTCTCAGAGACAAGTTCATTTCCATTGCTGGTTCCCAGACCCAATCTAACTCAGCCGAAGCAATCGAGATCCTCTGGACTAGCAGGGGCATCCTGGTCTCTGTCACTCAGAGACTCATGAAGCAGTGGATTACAGAGTTCAGGGTCTATATGAATCTACCTCAGGCAGTTTCCGTTATCAACCAGGAGAGTGAAACCATTAAAATTTATTTTTTTTAAAGAAGTCAATCCAGTTTTCTATTTAATACACTGCTGACTAATTAAACAACAGCATATGGATTTTATTAGCAAAAAATACAATGCAAGCATGATTTTTAAAGCCAGGATGTCTGTGCCAAAGAGGGTCGATTCAAAAGGTCATGAATTTATTGACTGTAATCACTTTCTCTGAGTATCACCTCAAGGAGCCTCGCCCATTTTGACAAACATGAACAGGCATCAGATGCCTTTCAAATTTGCTCCCATTTCCAGAGAATAATACTTGTGTATATTTACACTTGTACCTGACACCAAGATTAGGCCCTTCCCCAGACATATGTCTGTTTTCCACACCGAAGTCATTGGTCTCGACTTCCCTCAGAGCTCAGAACCATGGCGACAGCGGCAAAGCAGAACAAATAGGCCATCTCAGTTACGGCATCTCTCTCAGATCTCTTCCTGCCCTAACTCGCTAGGACTTTAGAGGGTAACTGCTGTCTAGACAAGTCCCAGTGAAGTCATCGGCTATAAAAGCTTTTGGTTACTAGAGTTCACTGTGCTGTTACTAGGAGTTATGGAAACCTAACTCATAAACCATGAGGGACCCGAATGATAAGAAACTGCACTGTTAACTCGAATGGAAGTTAAATACTCTGGCTAGAAAGGGTCTCCAGTTCACTTCTCTTCACCTAGATTGCAAAGACTCAGTACATTTAACCAATTTTATTCAGTAATCCATAAAAAGAAAATTTTTAAATGGAGATTTTTTTTTTTAAAAGACAAGTTTAGTTCATTATCCAAATTCTGGAAATAGCTTCTGAACAAATCTAGAAAAATTCAGTTATTTTCTGAGGGCTGTTTTGACATGGCAGATAGCATGTCTTAGAAAATTACCCAACAAAGCCTTTCTGAAAGTCTGCTAGAGAAGAACAACAGGGACCAAAACCTGGCAGGAGGCACCTGGAGAGGACAGCCCGGAGTCAGCCCCAACCTCACACGGCCTGAGCCTCCGTGTGAAAGCACGGTCACTGGCATTACTCACGTTCTTTTGGTATTGGAGACTGAAGCCAGGGACCTTTGCACTGAGCTACATCCCAATGCCTTTTGCTCTGAGGCAGATCTTTGCTAAGTCACTAGGGTACCCAGGCTGGGCTCACCTCCATTCACCGCCCAGAGCGCTGGGATTATAGATGTGTACCATGACACTTGGTTTAATTTTTAGTTCTTTGTAAATTGAAGGGGCAAGAACCCTTTGGCTAACAACCTTCATTATCAAAAAAAAAAAAAAAAAAAGATCAGCTTTCTCCCAAATATTCCATTCATCAACCATTCTGAATAAATGCGAGGCCTACTTCTACACGGATTCTCTTAAATATAGAAGTTGACTAAGATGGCTGCATTTCGTTATGCTTCACAAAATTTTATCACTATATATTTGAAGAGTACAGGTTGAACACATAATTTCTAAGAGGTATGAATTTAAATATAGTAAGAACCATTTCTGGAACTTCAAAGGATTAATTAATAGAATATACAAATTATTCACTATCTACAGTGGCATGAAAATCAAATTTAAATTATAAGAAAATATCCAAAACTACACATAAAATATATACTTCTAAATGTTCCCTTCTATTTAAATTAGTCCAAGCATACTTTAAGCAGATAAAACACAAAATAATGCTTGTGTGTGGCCAAATACATAAATAAAATTCAAAAAGCTTATGTCAAAATGAAAGCTGAAAGTATGCTCAATATATTGGTGGAAATGTTACTCTGTTCCATTTCATATTCATTCTGTCCATTTATCAATTCATTGATTTTTGTTTGATTATTTTGAGACAGGATCTCACTATGGAGTTCAGGCTAATCTTGAACTGTATGGTCCAGGCTGCCCTCAAACTCGAAGTGGTCCTCCTGCTTCAGCCACCTGAGTGCAGGAATTACAGCTGTGCCCCACTGTGCCAGGTCTCCTTGGTAAATTCAAGAAAACTGACCTTCATTCTTCATCACTGGTGTTGTTCCTGACTACTGTGAAGCCCTCATCACCAAGTCACTGGAGAAGGAAATTCTACTTTCCATCTGGAGGAGCTCACCCTCTCATTTTCTACCTTTGAATGACTAAGAAAGAAGAGAATTGCCTGAACAATAACAACTTTGAAAAACCAACCAGCCAGTCTCAGAAAGTTATTATTTACAATACAATACTTCCTCTACATTGCAGCACCATGCTCCAAACGCCTTCCCGTGTCAAGCAGTGGCTGCCATTGCTTCTCTAGGTACCCAGCCCACCTCCTTCCTCATCAACCTTCACGTGGCAGGCCGCAGGCAGCGCTGTCAACACGTTACCAAGTGTGACCAGAGAAGAATCTTCAGTCCCAAGAGGAGCTGGGACAGCACTCCTGAACCACAAATGGCTCTAGGGACACACTGTTAATGGACTGTGACATGAGAGAAGGGAAAACCTTTCCATTCTGGATCTGAGGCAGACAAGATGAAGAACTTCCCAGTCAGTAGTCAGTTCAATAGGGGAAATGGCTGCTTCTCAATTCTCTGAGCTATGGGCCACTGCAGTTCGTAAGCAGTAGGTAAAGGTTTAATGCTATCAGACATGGCCTAGGCTTAGCACAGAAAGGAGGCCCAGCATAGAAGAAAAACTGTCTTTGGAATCAGAAAGATTGGGGTTCAAATGCTAGATCAGTTATGATCCAGTTGTGACATTTTGGACTAAATTCTTAACCTTTCTTCACAGTTTGTTCCTCAAAAAAAACAAAAAAAAAATCCATAAACCCTGTCTTGTTGGGCTGTTACAGAGATTAGAAGCATAATTACAAGAATAAGCCGCTGGTGGTGTTCAGACATCTGGGAGGCAGGGATACTATCTCATACTGGTGTGGGACTCTGTCCCCAGCACCCTGATATTCCATTCCATTTCACTTCCTCCTCATGTGGACCCAATCATCTTCACTAGACAGAGAAGGCCACTGGGGCACACAGGGAGTAGAAACTTTCACAAAGGCCCACGGCTAATAATGCAGGGAGGAGGATCCAAAGCCAGGCTGCCTGGCTTCCCAGTGCATTCTGGTCGCCACCACAGACAGCAGGGCAGAGAAGCGAGAGATGAGGGTTGAGGTTGGCAGGCCTTAGATTTGGGGCCTTTCACATACTTGCTGTGAGACTTGAGCAAGTCACTTCACTTCTCTGGGCCTGTTTTCCCAGCTATAAAATGGAAGTGCTGACTGCTTTACCTCTGACCGTTGAGAGGAGACTTTCATAAAGAAACAGTGCTGAGCACAGTTCTCCTCCCTGAACTGGCGAACAGCGCACTGGATACCCTCTTTGACGCTGTTCAACGTAGAGGTGGAGCCAGTGTCCTGGAAATTCACAACCCGCCAAGCTGAGTTTTAAGTTCAGATTTTTAAGGCCACTTTCAGAAAGATCTGGGTGGGAAGTGTCCCCTGGTTGTCCTGTCCAAGCCTTTTCCTTCCCCCATTGGCTTTATTTTTTCTTTCTGTCTTAGCTGGGGTTGGAAAGACTGTCACAAAATAAGAGCTTGGGAATCTTTGTCCTGTATTTGGCCTCCTAGAAAAAAAATTTATGTGAGTTTAAAAAAAAAAAAAATCCACCACCTAGCCAAGCATGGTGGCACCACCACACCTGTAATCCCAATACTCAGAAGGCAATGGCTGGAGGATCACTACAAATTCGAGGTCAGCCTGGGCTACATAGTGAGTTCAAGGCCAGCGTGAACTATAAGGTAAGACCCTGTCTCAAAAAGAAAAAAAGACAAACAAAAACACCACTCCTAGCAGCTGGTAGAGGGGAGCACAGGGAGGTGTGTAAAACGGCTGAGGGATGGAGGGTGTGAAAAGCAAATGCTCTTTGTGAGTTGAAGATGTCCATGGAAGCAAATGTCAGGCCTCCTTGCCTCCAACTCTGTGAGCCACAGGCTCATCAGGAATAAGTCAACGGAGGAGGTGAGAAAGCACAGAACCTTAGGGCTGAGGGTATAGAGCAACAGCACAGCCTGCCTGGCAACTGCAAAGCTGTGAATTTGATTACCTAGTTAGAAAAAAGAAAAGAGAAGGAAAGAAGGAAGAAAGGAAGGAAGGAAGGGAGGGAGGGAGGGAGGGAGGGAGGGAGGGAGGGAGGGGTACCCAGCCTTAAAGCCTGCCTGCAGCCTGCTGGGTCCCAGGCTGAGGGGTCCTCCCGCCAATCTGTTCCTCCCTGGCTGGAGCATACTGTAGAGTTAATAGCCTTGTCTGAGGGTGCTCAGTCTGATTTAAGTGTGTGTGGTCAGGGATTATACCAAAATGGAAGACTGGATTGTTTTAATTATAAAGGGTGGGGTGAGCAGAGACAAATGAAAAGGAAAAAAAATAGATAAATAAAGACATTGTTTTGAAATCTTAACATTAAAATAGTTATTCTGGTGCAAAGGATGATTGTTCTCTCTCTCTGCCAAAACCCTCAGGGACTTCAGAGGCAGAAAGCTGAATTATTTACCTTCTTTGGGGAGGTGGGGGACATTCCTGATAGAAATCTCTTTTTAACTCTGTGCCAAGAGATTCTAGAAATTCATTGTCACATTTCCTGGAGCCTCCCTTTCTGAAATATCTCATCACACATGCTCAGCTGCCAGACTGTTGCTATAAAAGTCGAAACTCTGATACTTTTGGGAAAACATTTGTTAAGTCCATAATTATTATCCAGAGCCGGTTTGTTGCTTTTTGAATTCAGGATGTGTATAACAACCTTATGTTCCACAATGTTTCTGCTATTCCTTTGAATCATACTAAGAAAAATTACAACTTACATATTCTTCTCTCTTGACTTTAAAAAAAGGGGGCTGGATGAATTTTGAAATGGAGTATTTTCTCCCACTTCCATCCATGATCTCAGGAAAATAAGAAGTTGCTTTTCTTTAGCACAGAATGCGTTTACACTTGAAAAATATGTTCAACTTAACAATGTTTTTCAAAAACAGAGGAGGTGAGAAAGCACACAGCCTTAGGGCTGAGGACAGCCCTACCTACTTCTTTTACTACCTACTCACTCATTTTATTTGACAAAAACTGTATCTAGTTATATGTCCAACAGGTTGCTTTAGGGAAAAGGAGTCTTTTTTCAAAGACTTGCATTGGTATTAGTCCTCCACAAGGGAACAGAAGGTGGGTTCTTTCTGGGACTTTTAAGCAAGGGTAACATTTGACAAAAGCTGAAGTGGAACTTCCTAAATGGTAGGGACCTGGTCTGCTCATTCATATGCATTTATGACTAACAGTATTTGTTGAACCCATAAGTGAATAAGTGAGCTTATTAAATAACCGAATTTATTCAGAGGGATTAGCATTACTCAGCATTGGAAGACATGACCTTTGCTTCCCAGTCAACTCAGAAACCTACTTCTGCGAAGTACAAGACCTGTATAGTCTGAAGAAGCAGCCTCCACGTCACCTGATCTGCTATGATGTGATGCTTTTTAACCTCTGTAAATAACCATTCTTCTCCTGACAGAAAGCAGACCCCAGACGATCTTCCCCAGGCCAGAGCTGCTCCCAGCCGGGCGTGTCCCTCCCCAGGGCCAGGAATGGCTATGTGAGGCCGGCCAGCTGGCCAGCCTGCCTGCAGTGGCTGTCAAGCCCAGCAGAAATCAGAGGACCTGCCAAAAGAACTCTGAGGCCTCCCGCCTTGCTAGGCCCCGCTGCCTTGGCAACCACAGGCTGGGCTTAGTCAGCATTTTTGTTTGACACACTTCTTTCTCAGACCCCCAAACCCCAAATAAAGCAAGGATGTGGGTGAACACAATGTGGAATTTGCTTGGGAATAATAACGGTTTCTCAAGAATGCAGCCCCTGGAGGAGGAGGAAAGGGGAGCCAGAGACTTCACTGGGGGCTGACAGGAAGTCCTCAAGGTTAAAATCTTCAGGCCAAAGCCACACCTCTGCCCAGTTTTGTATTTAAATGAATAACACACAAAGATACTCTCTTCTGATGAAGCCAAGCATGTATTTTTCATGTCAAAGAATTGTTCTTTTAGATGGGTAAATAAAACTGTTAAGTGTGTTTCTTAATTTCTTACCAGTGACAAAAATTTGCCACTTCTTCTGGTAAAGGCACAATCATGTCTTTTAGGACACTAAGCAACTACTATGCAGAATTTTAAGATGCAACAACAGAACACTTTATATTCATTGCAGGCAAGTGTGGCTGATGGTATTTAAAAATTTAGGCCCATCCTACTGCAGAAAGGATTCTAGATACTGACAAAGTCATGGCATAATTTATATGACTAATACGGAGTAAATAATTTTCCCACAGGTAAAGAAAGAAGAGTCCTGGGGAGACTGAGGCAAGAGGGTCACTGTAAGTTTGAGGACTAGTGAGTTCAAGACCAGCCCAAACTACATGGTGAGAACTCTATCTCAAAAAAACAAACAAAAAAGAGGAAGAAAAGGTAAAAAAACTACATTAAAATATGCTTATGTGAGCAATTCTTTTACAAAACAAAAGACACACAGAGAAACATCCAGAAAGAATGGAAAGTAATCACCAACATCTTTATAACCATTCTCTCTAGGTAAGAGCACAGATGATAATTTTTTCTTTTTTCTTTTCTTTTTTTTTTTTTGAGTATGTTACATATTTTGGTACAATGTGTGGCCTTTTTGTGCAACCATTTTATTACTATTCACATGGAGTAAAAGTCTCACTTTGTGGTGAACAGTTCTGAGTTCTGACACATACACAGAGCTGTGAAATGGCCACCACACCAGATGAAGAATGAAGCTGTCACCCCCTAAACCCCCAGAGACCCTGCTGGGGAGTCAGTCCCACTGCTATGTCCTCACTGGTTTCCTTTTCCAGAATGTCACCTAAATCAGATGATATACTTAGCCTTTTGCAGTTTGCCTTCTTTCACTTAGCATAAATTATTCCTTGTGTATTTTTTGTTTATGTTGTTTGGTTTTGTTTTGAGACAAGGTTTCAATGTATAGTTCAAACGGGCCTTGAATTCCCAATGCAGTCCAGGCTGACCTTCAATTCTGGGGAAACCTCTTGCCTCAGCCTCAAGAGTGCTAGAATTACAGGTGCACATCACCATGTCTGGCTTTAAATTATATTTTTAAAAACTAAAAAGACTTCTACTTGAAAAAAAAAAATAACAGAAAGTAAACTTTCAGCCAGGAATTTAGCTCCGCAGCATAAGCGCCTGCCTTACAAGTGTGTGGTCGTTGAGTTCAATCCCCAGAACCAAAAAAAAGAAAGAACGTAAACTTTCAATCAAGAGCTGCTTTCTTGACGCTGGGTGTGGTAGCATATGCCTGTAGTCCCAGCACTTAGCACTCAGGAGGCTGAGGCAGGAGAGGAGGCCTGGGCTACAAAGGAAGCTCAAGGCCAGCCTGACTGCACAGCAAGACCCTGTCTCAAAAAGGCAAAAGACAAAAGACAAAAAAAAACAAAACACAAAACTAAACCACAGTTGCTTTCTTGAGCGGGCGTGGCGGCTCATACCCATAATCCCAGCACTCCAGAGGTTGAGGCGGGAGGTTCAAAGCCAATTTGAACTACCTAGTGAGACTTTGTCTCAAAAAGAATATTTTTTTAAAAAAAGCTTTCTCTTCTAGGGTTTCCATTTCTTGAATGAACCCGAAGATCCCTCAAAGCCTTTGTGAAATCCAGTAAAAATCCAACTCCTACCACTGACAATGGAAAATGGCTTTCAAAAAAATTTTCTCTCTAGAAGGTCTTTGACCATTCTTGTTGAACACGAAGTAATAAAGCAGTGAGCCGCAGGCCTGGCTGGGATCCTTCATGCTACGTGTCCCCTCCATTTGGACACCTGCCACGTCCTGAAGTAATATATACACTGTCTGACACAAGAACTATAGCTCAACTATGTTGTGATCTACCCAATGTTAAGTCATAGGGATCACCCTGAAAGAAATTCTCCTAGTTAGCATTTCTAATAAGTGAACCCACCAAACCGCACTGGCACTTTGATCTTAATTCTGTTGCTTTTTAACAACTTATTGGCCTGAGGGGGTCCTTGGAAAATAAAGGAGCGTCTTATACCACTTTTTCAGAATCTGGTACACCTGGTATCTCAGCTGCAGTGACAAAAAGCAAAGATGGCAGCCACTGGGATCCCATGAAGAAGGGAATGGTGTTAATTTACCTTCCTGGCTACTGAATTGGATTTGATCTAATTATTTTACCTCCTCTCCTAAAACATGCATTACATGAGGGTAGCCATTTCCGAGCTATCTTTCTATTGCTTTCTACTACATACAATACGTTGGCCAAATGAATGAATGAGAAGGTAACGGTTGGAAGGCATGAAAACATGTGAGCTTCCATCCTCCCTTCATTCTACACAGACAGGCCATGGCATGGGGCCCCTTTCCTGAAAATCTCCTGCGACTGCAGTGGCTCCTGGCCTTCCTACAGGACAAGGGTCCTAAGAAGACAGGGTGTTCACCTGGGGATCTCCCGGGTGATGCTGCATGTGGTGGCACAGGCCTGTAATCCCAGCACTTGGGAGGCTGAGGCAGGAGGAGAGCCAGTTAATCATAAATCGCCACTGAGTGAAGGATGGGGTGTTTCAGAATGAACAAATAGAAGCCTGCAGATAACTTTAAATCTCATCAGCCAGGCATGGTGACAAATGACTGTAATCCCAGCACTGGGGAGGCTGAGGTTAGAGGACTGCTGTGAGTTCAAGGCCAGCCCAGGCTACATAGTGAGTTCAAGGGCAGCCTGAACTGCATAGTGAAACCTGCCTCAAAAAAATAAAAATAAAAATCTCATCAGGCCTGCCACTTTCTCCATCCCTAAAATTTCCTGCCTGATGTTGGAAAGCAGCTAAACAGTGTTACTTCCAGTCTACCGCCTGCTCCTGCCTTGGCTTAATCACAAATAGTTAAGAAAAATCTACACCTGAATCACGATCAGCAGGGATCCTGACAAACACCCCCCAAAATTATCAGGCAACACTGCTCATCATTTATTGTACAGCCTTAAAGGGAACTTAAAGACACTGAGGAGCAAGCTTTTGAAAAGAAAAAAAAACCTTCCAGGATTAAAATGTCTATTTAGACTTTTCTTCCTTTACTCATCAACACAACTAAAAAGGCATTAGAACCACTCCTTCCAGTTCCTCCTAACTCTGCACACACGCGCAGACACACACACACACACACACACACGCAGACACACACAGAGTTCTCCCTGCTGTGCCACGGGCGGAGGGCACATGCTATGATACAGCAAAGCGCTCCAAGGGATCAGCATTAAGGAACTCAGCTGGCGTATCTGTCAGACAAACTATCAACATTATCTTGTGGTTCAAAGGCACCTATATAGCTGGACCAGAGGACGCACTCCAGGGTGCTCTGCCCACCTCTTTTCAGAAATGCTCTCTGTGGGAAAGAAGAGGGTGGGGTGAGGGAAAGAGAAACATACGAAGGGGCAGAAATGAAACACAAGTCATTCTTTGTGGAACAGTCTCCACACACGCACGCACACACTTCACTAAAGCTCATTTAAATATAAAACTAAGAATTTGAGAATTTATAAACAGAACTACAGCTCTGTCTAATTCACATTATAGAACAGAAACTTTATTCTAAATAAAATTATTACCCCAAGTCAGAAAGCAATAATATAACTATTTCCTGCCAAGAAACATGATCTTGTATATCTAAAACAGTATAAACAACTGTTACCCTGAAATAACCATGTAAGTTCAAATATAAATCCTCAGGGTAAAAGGCACAACTGTAGTTACCTTATAAAGTTCTCTTCCTCAGTTTGGAGGGAATTTGGAGGAAAGTTCAACTAAGCAAAAAAGCACAGTTCATATTCATCTCTCTTATTTCTAAAGGGCATGCCTGAGAAACGATTTTAATTCACCAAGTACAGTACTTTAAACCTCACACTTCACAGATACCTTATATTCTAACACTGATTTAATGATAAATTACTCATTTATGGAAGTCTTTGTACATTTTTAAAGTATCAGATATAACTAGAAGAAAAAAAAAACCTGTTTATCCTAACATACTCAGAATCTGCTGCCCAGAAAGACCTTTGTACTTATTTCTTTAAAGCTGAAGAAGCTATGCAACTATCTTGCTTCACATGAATCATAAGAGTATGAAGAATCAGAAAATAAACTGAAGCTTCTCTCCTCAAAATGTAGCCAGAAAATGAGACCTACACACATGGGCTGGATTAGTTTAGCAACACAGGCGAATAAATTTTGTTCTTCTACAGGCCAAGCCACTAACAGGGAGAAAGCCATGGGTTCCATTACTCACTTTATAGCACAGTACTGAACTGACCACGCGACACACAGCAACAATCTGCTGACTGAGGGGACAAGTGAATGGGAGGCAGCTTCACAGAGCGCTCGAATAGCTTTCATATACAAACGCTTTCCTCAGTCGCCCTTCAATGTTCTCTTTTTCTCATACTCTGTGATAAGCCAAAGATGGCTGCAGATTGTTTGCCACTGCTTTCATGAAACACCCCTTCTGCCATCTGCTGTGATCTGACTGCTCTGACCAAGAAAACACGGCAAAAAGTGACTCCAAGATGGTTTCCTGGCCAGGTCCTAAGAGATTAGTAGCTTCATGTCTCTTTGAATGTCCTTTCTTGGACAGGCAAGATGCTATGTGCTAAGTCCTACTTCTCTGAGACTGCCGTGCTATCCATGCCACATGTATTCATCCAGGCCATCATCAAAGCTAAGCCCAGTCTTCCGGCAATTCTCACCATGGTGCCACACGCTTAATGAACGCCATCTTGGACCCTCCATACCTGTCCACCCACCCCTTCACTATCACTAAGTGACCTCTGTCAATGACACAGAAAGCAGAATAACCCAACTGGACCCTTTCCCAATTATCGAGCCACAAAATTGTAGGACATTATGAAATGCCTGTTTCTGGCCACTGAGTTTCAGGATAATTCACCACATGGTAGTAGGTACCTGGGAAGTGTTCTTTCCCCCCACTTTTTCCTTTCTCTCTTTCTAAACACTAGCAGGGAAAGTCAGAGGCAGCCATGCTAATCTAACAAAGTTCTTGAACTCTTAAGGACTTTGGCTCTGAAATAGTGCAAACAGAACACAGGGAGAAGAAACCAGACTCCAGTCATGGGCCTCTAGCCACAGAGCTTCTGGAGGAAGGTTCGTCCTTGAGGTGAGCAGCTACCGAGCCACCCCACGACGCCAAGGAAGGCCATACCTGCCGCATGAGCTCCTCTTGGCGCATTCTGATTCTCTCCCTCTCCATCTGGATCCTCTGGAGCCGCAGTTTCTGCTGCTGCTGCTGCTGAGTGGTGAGCGCGTTGGGCAGCCCCATGAGCCCCGCCGACGGGCTCTGAGCAGGGTGGTTCTGTGGGCTCAGGGTGCCGGGTGCCATCTGCTGCTGGTGTTGGTGATTGATCACTGCAGGAGGAAAGAACACCCAAGAGATGAATGACCAGAGTCTACAATGCCTTGTCAAAGAGACACCATCAGAAGGCTCTGCGCTTTGGAGTATAGGTGCCTGAGATTCCTTCCAAAGTGCCTTCTGTTAATCATTACTGTTCAAATAATTGTTCCCTTAGTTTGAATCATGGAGGCACAGATACCAGTCCCCCTGCTGATTCATCTGGTCTTGGCTTGGGGGCTCTGTCAGAATCTTGTTACACCTTTTTGTTCACGTACTGGAGATCAAACCCGGGGCCTCGTACAGGCTACACAGCTGCTCTACGACCGAGCTACAGCTCCAGAGCCCTAGAGGGCACTTTCAACCTCACGCAGAACACAGTGCAAAAAATAGCCAAACTCCACAAAGGCTGTTACAACTCATGAGAGAGTTTCACCAGGATATTTTGAGGAAGGAGAGCTGGGTGAGGTGCATGCCTGATATAACAGTACTTGACAGGCTGAGGCAAGAGGACTGTTTCAGGTTTGAGGCTAGCCTGTGCTACACAACAAGTTCAAAGCCAGTATGAGCTGCATAGTGAGATCCTGTCTCAAAAACATAAAACCAACCAAACAAAAAACTTTCGGGAGAGGTCTTCCCAAACTATACCCTTGCCGGTCTTCAGAAAATCTGGACTTACCAGAAATATTCACAGAAAGTTACAAGGGAGCTGCTAGTGTCTTCCACTTATTTAAGATTTGACCAGTTATATAAAACATCTCCGTTTATTTACTGTAGAGTCTGGAACAGTGGAATTTAACAATGGCTTTGTTTTCAAAGCAAAGCACACATCAACAAAACATACTGACCACTGGATATAGGAGGCTATTCACCACAGTGTCTTTTTCTTAATAGCAAAAGACTAAAAATAATCTTACCCACCAATGGGAGATTATGGTGCATCCACTCAGAGACATTCCACAAAATAACCCTGAAGAACAAGGGTTCTCTATAGGGAACCCTGACCTAAGAGCCAGGGAACCCTGACCTAAGAGCAAACCTTTAAGGATCAGAACTGCAGTATGTTATTGTTTGTGGTTCAAAAAGAAGAGAGGCATTGTACATTCATCAGCTGTCTCTAGAAGGATCCACCTGAAAAGCTAACCATGGTACCTCTGCAGAGGGGAGTGTCACACATGAGACAAGAGCTTCCTTTTCCTGTTCTGTACTCATTTAAAGTTTTCCTACATACACCCCCACCCCAGTACTGGGAATAGAACCCAGGGTCTTCCCACTGTGCAATGTCCGCAGCCCTTTTTATATTTTTTATTTTGAGGTCTCACTGAATTGCCTAGGCTGGGCTTGAACTAGGACCCTCCTGCCTCAACCTGCTGGTTGATGTTCCAGTTTTAGTTTTGATGCATTCTTGCTTCAATGAAGACATCACCTACCTAATTATTCTTATGGAGACTGACAAAGGCCGAGACCTGAAGGTCTTTTCAGACCTGACAACTGCCTGGGTGGGGGAGAGCTGGAATTGCAGGCGCCAGCATGCCTGGTTCTGCATGTGCTTAATATTTATGTAAAACAAAATAAAAATAAAAGTTAAACCATGGCCTTGCAGGTATCAAACTTGCTATTTTCTTGTTGTCATGAAAGAAGGTAACTCTCAAATTACTCAAAGAAAACAAGGAAGGCTCAGAATATGGTCAAGATCATCAGTTTAGAGTCTGCTCCTCACGGCTCTCTGTGAAGATGAGGAAACTCAAACCTTGTTGAGGAGGAACTTGATCAAGGTCTTAAACTGATCAGTGCCTGACCTCATTAGGTGCCTACAACTCAACTCGCTGCTCCACTCAGTCAGGCTATTGAATTTCCAGCTGTTTCAAAGCCCTGAGAGTGGAGCTCATGAACTTCATTTCTTCAAAACCACTGCTTTTGTTTGTTTGGTTTTTGCCACTGAGAGATGACGGGAGTGGCCCGGGAGGCTCAGTGTAGAACAAGGACCCCAGGAAAGCATGAGAAGACAACATATCTACATTTGTGAGGCACAAAACACTTCTTGGGATAATATTCCAGAACACTGTAGGGAGAAAACAATCCTGTAAGAAAAGAAAAAGAGGGCCGGGCGTGGTGGCTCACGCCCATAATCCCAGCACTCGGGAGGCTGAGCCAGGACGATCATTGCGAGTTCAAGAAGCCTGGGCTACAAAGAGAGCTCAAGGCCAGCCTGAACTACATAGTGAGACCCTGGCTGAAAAAGGGGGGGGGAGAGAGAGAGAGAGAGAGAGAGAGAGAGAGAGAGAGAGAGAGAAAAGAAGAGGAAAAAGGAGAAAAATATCCCTGCAGAATCTAAATCCAAGGCCAAACTAGATTATGGGCAGACTGCCACGAACTGCCTCACACAGGAGGCTGTCAGATCTGAGAAGACCTCATCAGTGCCAGGCCTATGCCAGTCCCCACAGAAAGGAATAACCCAAACAGAAGACATCTTCACTGAGGCGAGAATACACCAAAACTAAAGCTGAACCATCCTCCCCCGCCGTGCCCAACCAAGTCAGAATTTAAATTTAGATCCCATTTATTTTTTGCAGTTCCTTTTTAAAAAACTGTTTTTCTCTTCTGTGTTTGGAAATGGCTAAGACCATACTCTTAATTGATAACGGTTGATATGAAAGAAAACAAGAAAAGCAAGCTCCACCACTTCTAAGATACAGAGACCCTTGTGATCCAACCACTGTCCTTGGAGGGAAGCAGTCTGGGGCGGGCTGGCGGTCATTCACCATGGAGCTGACCCTCTGGTCTAGGGGCCTGAACAATGCACTCAGATGAGTCCTCTGACCCACACCAGCAGACACGCCTGTCATTTCCACAAAGCATTACGAGTGAAACAAGTTCAAAGCCAAGCATCCTGGATTCAGTTCTAAACCAGTACATCATTTGCTATATGACAATCAAACGTAAAAACAGGTAAAGACTTTACTTGTGAACTTCTGCCTCATGCACCAGGCCACGGAGAGAGACAGCCGGTGGAGAGAGTGGTTTGGCAGCTTCCCCCACCCAGGAGCTGCAGACACAGAGGGAGGCCAGGGAGTCGGCGCGCCTCCTGGAATGTTTGACAAGCGTCTCCTTGGCCTCCGAGAGGTTTGGTGGCTTGCTCTTCTGCGTCCTGGGCTCACTTCCCTTGTTTTTAAAATAGGTTTTGGTTGCGCGCGCACACACACACACACACACACGCACACGCACACGCTCCAAGCAAGGAAAACAAAACCAGAAGGTTAGGCTTAACTACAAAACCATCACAGCCCCACACAGGGCTGGCTCTGAGAAGATCACAGAAAAGACAACCAGAGCTCCCAGGGCCAGAGGTCACAGCTACACCCTCAAAAGACACAGAAATCATTTTGCTCCCAGCAAGGTTTCCCCTCTGATTTCCATTTGAGTCTAAGAGAGCAAAGGGCAGTGTCTTGTCACTCTGGCTATGTGTTACTGGTCAGTCCCAGCTTCTGTCCTTCCTATAACAAAATTCTTGGCTAAGGCGTCTTTACTGCTGGCATTTTGAAGGGAGCTTGTGGTTCTGTCAACACGTTAGAGGCACAATTCCATTTCACTGATTGGCTAACGCCTTTCGCCTTCCCCATGGCCTCTGAGACTCTGGCCTCTGGGTACCTTCTTCCCTTCTGCTCTATCAGTAATGAAGAGATTCACACATGGTTCGCAGTGGTTCAGTAATTTAATGAAAATATACCTACAGCATCCAAATTACTAAACCAAATGACTGAATAAATAAGCAAATGGGGAGAGAAGAGACAAATCCCAGGTATAGAAGAATTCTAACTAATTTATGAAGACACAGTCCTGAAGGTGACAAGGGACATAACTGCACATAGTGACTTTGTTCCAAAGGATACAGGACTGAATGGGAAAGGGGTAGAAATGGGTAACTTCATTGTGGAGAAATCTGGAAAGTATTGCTCTGGCCAGATGAAGCCTATTCACTAACAGCACCAAGATGTGATGACAGTATAGATCCTTGATGTGACGGGATGAGAATGGTAGGGATTTTTTTTTCCTATTTTCTTTTTCTTCTTTAATCTTCTCATTTTCCTCCTCATAACTCATTTTTCAGGCTCATCATAATGTAAAACATCAGACAAATTCCAATGAAGGAGATTCTCAGAAAATACTTTAGCCCTTCAGCCAAGAAAAGCCTAAGGAGACATGATGGGTAAATGTAATGTGGTATTTGATATGGGACCCAGAAACAGAAAACACATTAGAAAAAACTAAGGAAATCTACTGCATAAAGTATGGGTTTTACTTAAAAATAACAGGTCAATACTGGTTCATTACTTATAACAAATGAAGTATACTAATGCAAGATTTAACAATAGGTGTTATGGTTGATACACTGTGTCAACCTGAGAAGTTTAGAAGTTTAATTAAGAGATTCAGCAGGGAGCCAGGATCCTTACTTTGTAAATATCTTCTGCCTGTGCAAGAGGAGGGCACAGGGATTTTGTGAGTGTTACCTCTGCCCCTGGGGGGGGAGGTGTTGGGGGGAATGTTATTTTGCACTGCATACAATAGAAGGAAAGAAAAGATGTTTACTCTTCCCTTTTTTGCTGCTGCTGCTCTTTTTGCTGGCTGTTGCCTTGAAGTGTTGCCCCTGTGTCATGCCACCCTATCTTGGAGCTAGCTGATTATAGACTGAAACCTCCACAAACAGTGAGCGAAATAAACCTTTTCTTCCTCAATTTTTGGTGTCAGGTATTTTGTCCCAGCAGTGAGAGAAAAGTAGCCAAGACAATAGGGTATGCAGAAATTCTACTTTTCTGTAAAACTAAAAACTAAAGTACAATACACACACACTTTATATGCCCAGAGAGTATCAAAAACTGCTGGACGCTGTATCTTCTACAATTGCTGCTAATTAGTTTTCACAAAATATATAAAAATAGATGTAATGTGTCAAACAAAATATGGTCTATAGTGTGGTTTATGGAAGTAAATAAATACTAAGCTAGAAGAGAGAGAAGAGAAGAGAAGAGAAGAGAAGAGAAGAGAAGAGAAGAGAAGCATTGTTTCCAGATGTGTTCCAATGTTAAACAAGACCGTGAAAGTTTCAGCTAAATAGTTACACAAATTTATTTTACTGTAGAATTTCTGGGAGTCTTTAATACAGTGTACTGTACAAAAAAGTACTTTCTGGGAGGGAATTAAAAGTGCAAAGCTTCTCAAACTTGCAAAAGTAGTTTTCTACTGAGAAGGAAGACTAAGAATGCTGGTCTACAGCAACTTAACAGATATCTTGGCAGAATATTGAATTAAGTGTGAATTAACATTAAGTCACACTGTGCGCTTCCCCCGCCCCCCAAGATCAGGGGCTGAACTCAGGGCCTTTGCACACAGCTACATCTGTAGCACCTTTTTTTTTTTTTTTTTTTTTTAAGACAAAGGTCTCACTAGGTCACTAAATTGCTCAGCCTGGGCTAGAACTTGTGGTCCTCCTGCCTCAGCCTCCCAGAATGTTAGGTGATGGCATGCTCAGCTAGTGCTTGGTTTTTTTCCCCCAAAAAATTAACTAAGTAATTACTTAGAACTCAAAATCAGAGAAAGGAACACAGGAAAAAGTAGACAGTGAACAAATAGTTTCATATACCCAGGGTAAGGGGCTTCCAAGCAAGATACAAAGCAACAGAACAACAAAGCAAAACAAAACGGAAAGCCACCTAGGACACTGTGCCTGTATAGCCTAGCTTCTTAGGCAGGCTGAGGCAGGAGGGTTATTTGAGCCCAGGGGTTCAAGATCAGCCTGGATAGTACAGTGAGACACCTTCTCAAAAAACAAAAACTGTAACCAGGGAATATGAGAAGTACGGTACAAAAAAAAGACTGCAAGAGTATCTGCTGGGAGTTGGCGGGGCATGGTATCAAATGCCTATAGTCTAAGTATCCAGGAGCCTGAGGCAGAAGGATCAGGAGTTTGAGGCCATCCTGGGTTACACAGTGAGTTCGGGCTGGTCTGTACTATATAGTGAGACTGTCTTTTTAAAAATCTGCTGAAATTCCCCATAAGCAAAACTGATTAACAGGAAAATTTCAAAGATGGTTTACTTTGCATATGAGATTTCACAGGTGATGAGAAAAACCCTTAGTTCTATATATTCAAAGTAATTTAAACATAGGATTCAAAAGAACAAAAACTTGCTTCTAATGATAAAACAACACACAATCCTTCTAACATCTTCCCTGGACAGTGAAATGTGGAAGAGGCTGACTCATTCTAAAAACCTGAATGGAGTTTCCTCAAATAGATAAATAGGTAACAAGCAAATACACACACTGGATTACACATTTGATTTTCAACCCAGGTGTTCAGTTTAAATGCTAAAGCTAAGAAATTTGATATGATGCATGAGAAACGCCTCCACATATCACAGGAGGGGAGCTGGTGCTCTCTGGAATCTAGGACTGTTGACATTAGCTTTTTCCTGTCACCCCATTCCTCACCCCCACCCCCACCCACCACACTGAAACTTAGGTCCTCTTTGATTGTCCCAGGACACGGCGCTTGCAGTGCCAACTCCATGAATGTCCCTAGCAAGTGGGATGGTTTGTCACAATGCCCCTGACTGACCCCAGCTCTAAGGCTAAGTCATAGCAGCAGAATCCAAATTTCTCCTTACACGTACTGTATTCTCTTAAAGAGAGAAGGAGGTGATGGAATAAAACAGCCATTTAATATTTTGAACTAAGATCAGGAGACTCAGAGTAGTGGACAGTACGTCCTCCTCCTTTCTAACTTGTTCCCATTTTGTATCCACATTTCTGTCAAGTAGTTAGAATGAGAAAAATCACACATCCACTTGCTCTGTAACTTCATAAAGAAATCAAGTGCTGCTCAGGACACTGTGTTTGATTACCGGCAAATGCACACTTGGTTGTGTGAAAGTCAGGAGAATCCTTCCTGTTAGATCTCGATGGAGCCATTCATCTCAGGGGAAGCTCTCCTAACAAATGCTGAGCTCTTCTCTTCAACTTAAACTAACTCCTAGGCCCTCCTGAGGGCTGAGGTCGTGGCTCCTTCTCAACAAGGCCTAGGAAGGAGACAGGCTCTCTTTAGCTCCTCAGAACCAACGCCATGACGTGGATCTTCCTTCCTTGCCCAAACAGAAGAAAAAGAACGTTACTGTGTTTCATTCAAATCTGACTGGAGCATAATAGGCCTAAAATGTATTCCCTACCAGCCACAATAGGCCAGACACTGGTAATAAAACATCAGTTTCATTTAAAGATTATAACTACAGACATTTTTCCAAACATAATGGGGCTGGGGATGCAGCTCAGAAGCAGAGTGCTAGCCCACCTTGTGCAAGGCCCTGGGCTGCCTCACCAACACAGGGAAGGCTACAGGGACAAGTGGTGTCCCCCACCCACCTCAAATACAGTTACACCCTCTCCCACCCTACCCAGCACTGGGATTGAACTTAGCGCTTCATAGTGAGCTACATTCTCGACCCCAGCCCCCTTTGTTTGTTTTAAAACGTGATCCTCCTAACACAGCCTCCCAGAATAGTGGAATTAGTAACAGCCATGCACTACCATACTGCATGAGGAACTGGTTTTGTTTGTTAGTGGTACTAGGGATTGAACCCAGCAAGGGCCTCACATGCACTTGGTTAGCGCTCTGCCACTGAGCCACAAATCTAGGCTAATCAACTTTTTCTCTTGAGAACACATTTTAACCACTCACTGCCTTATGATTTTCTAACCGAGCATGTCAAGAGTACTAGATTCAGCCAGGGATTTATGTCAGTGGCTTAAGTGCCTACCTGGCAAGCGTGAGGTCATGAGTTAGATCCCCGGGACCAGGAAACAAACAAACAAACAAAGAGTACTAGATTCTAGCTGCTGCTTCCTCTTTACTTCCACAGTATACCTGCCAAGTTGGGGCTCACTTCATCCAGCTCTGTTTTATTATCAATGGCTCACAAATACGACACAGTCCCACACTACAGGTAGGGGCTGAGTACTTATCCTATGTGCTGTTACCATGAAAGTTCAGGCTGCATGGGGTCTTAAGTCCATTTAGACCTATGCTCTCCACCAGCACTAAACGGCCCTCCACAGTCCCAGTACAGCTTGAAGCAGACAGCTTCCGTGTCCAGAAACTCATTCAATAATTCGCCTGGGGCTCGTGCTAGGGCTAGAGGGGAAGCGAGCAATTAAATGTCAGCCCCTTTGTCTTCTCTCAATTCTGCTGGACTCACTTTCATTCTGCTTTTCCTACAGGCATTTCTCAACTGTCATGGTGAAATTTTAAATGAATTTTTTAAAGTATGTTGAACCATGCAACTCCAGGAGACTGGACACTACCTGGGCATAGCTGCTCCTCATCCCCCTGAGATTCCAGTATGGGGCCTCAGGACGCACCTTAAATCCAATAATTCCAACTAATTCACTCATTTTAGAGGTGAAGAACCTGAGAAGGTGAAATGACTTGGCACGAGTCACACACGGAGCCCAGGGAAAGCTGGGCTACGCAGAGAACACAGAGGCTGCTGTCACAGCCCTCTGGGAGCCAAAATATATCTGCTAAGTCAAACTTGGTAACAAGAATGACTAATTTTCCTTTTTCCCTATCTCATGAAGAAGTCTAATGCAGATTAATCAACTTACTGCCTTTAAAGAGATGAAGCCAGCCTAGGAATCACACCCTATCTGCATGACCTAGTTTTAAAGAAAATGGTACCAAACTTTATTAATCCCCTCCTGCAAAAAAGAAAAAAAAAATTAGAGAAACTTGGAAAAGTTACATTTCAGGAAGGGTCACACCGGGAGGAGAAGCACTAGAATCAGGTGATGGAGACCTTTCAGAGCTTCTAGTGAGACAGACAACCTTCTGCAGAATGCATGCTACAGGGTCACCACCACTGAGACCTTCTGGCCACAGTGGCTTTTGTAAGTAATGATCTACAACTAGAAGAGGCCAAACATACAGGTGTAAATTGTTTCTGACTTATGTGCAGACCCAGCCGCACTGTGTTTTTCATGTGTTTCAGCACGAAGGGTGTCTGGGTGCAGCTGTAGGCCTTTTCCTCTGTTTATGGGCTGTCCGTGGCTTAACGGATGAACTGGCCAGCGTCAGGTGTCTCACAGTCCGTCTGATGGGAAACACATGTCTGCCAGAGGTAGAAAGCGAAGCCAGCCACAGGCCAACTTTGACTCAGGCACGATACACGGAGGGGGAAAAGGGCTGCAGACGTGCCTTCTGCCTTCCTTGTGTCTCTCTCAGCTTCTGCCAACAATGAGCCGCTTGTTTCTCTTATTTCCCAGAAACAGTATTAGCCGTCCAACAAGGTCAGCAAAAAAAAAGCAGCTTTTCACTTCAGGGTGCATTTGGTTCCAAAAATCTGTAAAGTATTAAACCAAGAAATTGTACTATCCCAACATCACACTGAAGCCTTTATTCCAAGTCCGGGTGAGAATAACTGTAAGGAAATTTCTCAGCCGGCTTGGTTGATAAGGCACAGAACTCTGCGAGAGTGTCCTTTCCTGGCCTGTATCAGTCCTTGAAACCACTTCCAGGTGCTCCACAGCCTGACAGATGGGTGCTGGTTCTCCAAACACCCCAAATCCTTCCAGTTTTAGACTCCTAAGTCCAACCTGCATACACTTCACTGGAAACCTTGAATTCTTGTTTCATTTCATTTTGTTTTGTTTTGAGACAGGGTCTCACTATGTTGTGCAGGTTGGCCTTGAACTTGCGGCAGTCCTCCTGCTTCAGCCTCCTGAGGCACCATACCCAGAAGAGATTTAAAATTTTTAGCACCAAGAAATTTTTTCCCTATATTTTCCTCTCCTGTTTGCCCATGCAAACATAATATGACCCACAAGTCAGTGGGTAACTGGCCAACTGTTTTTGCTAGGTGCAAAACCTGAAATGCTTATACCACCAGTTTGTATGCTTTTCTAGTAAATACATTACCCAGAATGTATAGTTTATGACATTTAAAGGATATAGACATAGGTTCTCCTTGTTATATCCAGAAAAATCTAGAAAACATCCATATCTTTATGGCTTTTTGTATTTTGAGATTGGGTTTCCCTAAGTAATTCAGGCTGGCCTTCAGCTTCACTATGTTGCTCAGGCTGGTCTTAAACTTGTGGCAATCTTCCTGCCTCAGCCTTTCAAGTGCTGAAATTACAGGTACATGCCACGATGCTTGGCTTCTTCTGGATTTTTTTACCGTAAAGAAACTATCTCAAACAGCAGCAGACTGTGCTACCAGATTCCATCTGACTGCAGGCCTATCTCAAGACTTATTGAAGGTAGACTGTGGCAAGAAACAGCAGTACATGCATGTAATCCTAGCATTTAGGAGGCTGAGGCAAGAGGATCAAGAGTTTGAGGTCAGCCTGGGCTATATAGTGAGTTCCAGACCAATATGGACTACATAGTTAGGTTGTCTCAAAAAAGCCAGGAAAAAAAAAATAGAGATTTGGGGAAGGCCTGTGGCAGGAAGCACATCCTATAGATCAAGTAAATATAGCAAACAATGACCTAACTTGGAAAACTGTGAAAATGGGGGTTTTATTTGCTGCTTCACAAAGTTATCTGTGTGATACTGTGTGGTAATTCCATGGACATGCCAGAGCAGCATAACCATGATCTTCAGACAATAGGTATACTTTTATCCCAGCAGGAAATGGAAACTCTGATTCATGCATTTATTTTCATTAGCTGGGAGAGAGTTTATGGTAGTATTTTACTGGTTAGATTTGCTGAATGATTTTAAAACTACTCCAGGTGCAAAGAATGGTAACCCAAACTAAATAACAGAAAATGAATCTACAGCTGTGCTCCACAAGGAGCAGAAGAAATATTTCTAGCATGAGCTGCTAGCGTTAATCTTTTTTTTCCCTATAATATGCCATTTTAGTAAACATTTTTATTACCTAAAGAAATTCTGCAATAGACACTAAGACTCCAAGAGCCAGTCAAAGGACTTGAAGGATTTGAGAGAGAATTAGCAATTAGTAAACAAATATGGAAAATTATCTGGTTCAGAAGGAATCACAGAAATGCAAATTAAGAGCTATTTTTCATCAATCAAATTAACAAAGATAAAAATTTGAGGTGGGTGTTTTGCATTGGACTGAGACCACTCAGAATAAAGTAATAAGAGTTTAACCAAGAAATCTGGTAAAACTCAAATTTTGAGAATTTGTGCATGTATTCACTGGGGACTCTCCCCATAGATCTTATGCCATTTCTAGTGACTCCCGCAAAATTAATTGCCTTTGAAATGAAATCGAATCAGAATATTAATATTGCTGGCACATGCATGACAAAATTTTACTGGTATTTTTTTTTTTCATGCACTCTACAATTCACTGAACTATTTGTTCTCCCTGGTATTAGGTGCTAGTGGTAGTGATCGACAGGATGGCAAGGTCTCTGCCCCTCAGGAAATTAGAGAAGACAAGTAAACACAAACCAGTAGTATAATTTCAGCAAAAAGAGCTTTGAACAAGCAAATGAGGAGATGTGCTGTGCAGGGAAGGTAAGGAAGGCCTCTTTGAAATGTATGATCTTAAAAAATCTGAATGCAGTATGAAAATCAGGGTGCGGGGGTCAAGGGCTGGGGTTTACTATGTGATAGGCGTGTGTTTGGTGGGTCATTAGGCATTATCACATCGTAAAGCCAAGGACAGCAAGTCTGAAGGTTTTAGGGTGTGCTGACTTGTGAGGTTATGTGGCAGAGGAGCAGAGAGAGGGGAAGAAGCAGGACCCATGGGGCCTGGCTGGCTGTGCTCAGCACTGCGGTTGGCCTCTACTCCAGAGAGACAGAAATCTCCTTCCAGCACACTGCTTGGACTACACAGGAAACTGCTAGGTTATCTCATATGTTACCATTGTCTCCTATGTTTCACTTATATATGTTTTCAGTTAAAAACTGGGGGGGAAAATGCAGCGATGGAAAGATTCTGAAGTACATGGTACAGTAGTTCCATAGCATGAAGAGCCATGGTTAGGACTGGGGTCTCTGGACAGCCCTGGGGGGTGGTTCCAGGCCATCTCTGGGGAGAAAAGGAATAAGGTTTGGACAGGGTTGGGGGAAAGTAGAAACCAAAGCTGCTGTGCTTTTAAAGACTTACACAAGAAGATTTGGTCCCAAACAAAACAAAACAAAACAAAAAAGCCTGTTGCTCTAAATTTTATTTGGTAGGTTGTGCCAAAGAGAATTCTGTTTGAAACAACAGAATATACAACAGAAGAATGATAGCTCTGCATTTTCCTCATTTTATTCTTGAATTAAACTGGCTATGTGGTATACACTTGTTTTGTCTTCAGCAAAATTAGTGGCTGGTGCTCTGAGATCGAGCTATCACGCAGAGTTGGGACTGGTGTTCAGTGCTGAGATATTCTTTGAAGCCATTGTCCCCCAGGTTCCAAGATCGAGATGACACACGAGAAATTACAGCTCAGGTCTGTTTCTACAGAAAAATTACATTTTTCCCAACACCATGTGAGCAGTGACCTCCTCCATAACCTGACACCCGTATCACTGCAGGAGCCCCACAAAGCTCAGAGCCTGGGCTGTGAGCCCCTTCAGAAGACACACAGGGCCTCACCGTGTGCTGCTCCCGCTTCCAGGGCTCTTCGCAGTCACGGGCCTCTCTTTACTAACTTAATTATGTATTTTAATTCTCTTGATTATTACAGTTTATAAAAGACCAGAGCAGGGAATATGTGGATAGAAGCCTCGCAGTTTCAAGGCTACCTATCTAGGTACACTGCCGCACGAACACACTGTCAAATAAGTGATGTTGGGTAAAAGCTTAACTGAACAAGCTGGAAATGGTCACTTGCTAATGATTCTAAGGAAGAAGGATTTATACCTCTTTTTTTTTTTTTTTTTTGTCTTTTTTTGTCTTTTTGAGACAGGGTTTGGCTAGGCAGTTTAGCCTGGCCTTGAACTCACCATGTACCCTAGGCTGGTCTTAAACTCAGCAATTCTCCTGCTTCAGCCTGGAGTGCTGGGATTACAGGTGTGTGCTCCACACGCTGCGGATTTACATCTTTAAGGCCAACCTTATAGAGATCTGGTAGATCAGAAAGCTTTTCCCCATATCTCGCTCATCTTTAGTGAATAAATCCATTAGAGGAACTATTTGACCCAAACAAGCCAAGCCCTTCCTTCTCAGTGATCAAAAGCTGATTTCTCCAACACTGAGGCAACTCAACACCTGATATGAGACAGCAAGAAAGAAACATACATCACTTCTGGATCATTCCTCCCAAAATGTATGACCTAAGTCTACATCAAGAGAAAATGATGGACAAATTCAAGTTGAACAGTCTAGACCAGGTGTCACAACGTACATCTGTAAATCCAGCACTCTGGAAAAGGGAGGCAGGAAGATCGCAAGCTGAAGCCTGGCCTAGACAGTTTAGCAACTCAGCAAGATCCTGTCCGATACAAAACAAAATAAAACAAAGCAAACACAACATTGCTGGGGATGAAACAGAGCACAAATGTCCTTATTTCAATTCCCTGTACATTAAAAAAAAAAAAAAAAAGCATAAAATAACTAGTTTACCATCTTCAAATGTCAAGGTTCAGAAACGCATGGGCCAAGGAATCATTCTAGGTTCAAAGAATCCTTGCCCTGCATGTGGGAGGCCCTTGCTTCAATCCCCAGCATGGAAAAGACTGACCAACTAGGGGAGCAAGCAAAATTCAAATTAAGGGAACAACTAAATGTAATGCATGGTCTTCAATTAGATCCTGGTTCAAACAAAAATATCACTAGCATGACAAATAAAGATTTCCAAATATGGGCTGAGTATTAGATAACAGTATTGTACCAATGTTACATTTTCTGATTTTGACTCCTATACTACACTTGTATAATCTCTCTCTCTCTCTCTCTCTTTCTCCAGGGTCTCATTATGTCCCTCAGTCTGGTCTTGAACTCACTATGTAGCCCAGGCTGGCCTCAAACTTACTGTGACCCTCTTGCCTCAGCCTCCCAAGTCCGGAGTACCAGGATGACAGGCATGTGCCACTATGCTCAGCAAGAATATGTCTTTTTAGAAAATATAACTGAAGTATTTAGGGGTGAAAGCATGATAACTTCATCTACAATGCTTCAAGAAAAATAGTACACATATATGTAGTGACAGAAATAAGCAAATGTGACTGTAAGCAAAATATAAACAATAAAAAGGAAAATCAGTGCCAAAGATACACAGGAATTCCTTTATACTTTAAGATGTCTTCTAAAACAAAACCTGTATAATAACACATACCTCAAAGTTCCCTCGGGCTTGAGAATTCCCCAGCTAGCAAGATCCCTAGAAACTGTTATATACAGGCCATTGATCTGCAGCTTTAGTGATATTCGAAGAAACCACTATTAAATGGTTTTGACAACCCACTGCCTGGGATTCAGAAGGGACTAAATCCTGGCTGTGCTACAGGATGCCCACACTTCTTAACACTGTTCCTCCCACTTCCAGCCCCAACCCCAACTGTTATTTAAATAGTTTGTTTGTTTGTTTGTTTGTTTCTTTCTTTCTTTCTTTCTTTCATGAACAGAGCATTTAGGAAGGCAGGACAAAGAGTAACCCTCTAGGACTAGTTGGCAAGGTCTTTCACAAGTGGACAGCTGCCCCACCAGGGCAGGAAATTACAGCTTGTCTGGGGAGGAACCTGGGCCACCACAGGGGTTGCTGTGAGGTTCCAGATGTGGAGTAAAAGGCCCTGACTTTGCAGAGTCAGGGTTTGAGGACACCGATCCTCTTGGGCCTTCTGAACAGAGAAGGCAAAAGAAACCAAGAAGGGCAGAGTGAAGGACGAAGAAGGCCCAGCATATGTGAACCTACAGGATGGGGAGGGCCAAAGCCATCCTATTTTAATGTACACTGAGGTTCACTCAGATCATTTTGCACTTGAAAGGGACCAGACACAAAGAGAGGAAGCACAAGCAGCCGTGCTGGGGGTCTGAGAAGATCGTTTTCTGGAGGAGCAGGCGTGGTCTGAGGTACCACAGGCAATAGCAGCGGAAAAACAATACAGGCGACAGAAAGAAGGCATCCAGAACATTGGGCATGGAGCTGTTGGGGCGCTTCTCTGTTCAGATGGAATGATTTGGCCAGAAGTTGTGGTTCTCTCAATCAGACACAACCACAGAGGACAGTAGTGGAAACAGAAGAGTATTTTTGTTGCTATCTGAAGTTGAGAGCTTCGAAGCAGCTAAAGCAATGCCTTGGGAGCCAGGACTAAATCAGCCACATTCACTTTTCTTTTTTGTACTTTATTTCTTTCCAACTCTGCAAATATTTAAATCTTGGCAAAATTCAAAACTCACAATTCACTCTTCACTGGTGTCTGAGAAACAGAATACTAAAAAGGAAAAGAACAAAAATAATATGGAATGAAATGCATGACATGTACTGGAAAGCAAAATACCTCCCAGTGAAACTTCCATTTATGGCTTAGTCAAAAACATATGGATAGACAAGCTGAGAACAGCCAGTAGGAAAGCCAGGTGCCTGGTTTACAATACACTTGTGGCAATCTTAAATCATCTTTTAAAAAAGAAAGTAGCACCCCAAACGCATCCCCTCCCCGACGTCCCCAGCAGCTCTTCCGACAACTGTTTGTTTAGTGTGATAAAACCAAACTGTGTCAAAATTGCATTTCCTTAAAGAATTTTTCTACTTTAGTCACAAATAAATATTCCAAAGAAACTTGAAGAAGAAAAAAAGAAGAAATCAAAGATAGGCACAAAAATGTATAAGAATATGTACTGTAACATTATAATGATACAACAGTAGAATCAATCTCCATGTTTCAGACTGGGGATTTAGCTCAGCGGCATAAGCCCCTGCTTTGCAATTGCACGGTCGTGAGTTCAATCCCCAGTACCAAAAAACAAAATCAAACAAACAAAAACCAATCTCCATGTTTCTCAATGGAAATGTCTAAATAAGTGATGGTATCATTTGTTAAATCATAAATGCAAAAAATTGGAAAACCATTAATATGTGATACTTTTTTGGGGTGAGGGGGTACCAGGGATCAAACTCATGACCTCATAATTGTCAGGTAGGCACTTATACCGCTGAGCTAAATCCCCAGCCCTATAATGTGATACTTTTTAAAACAAAAAAGAATATGCTGAATTCCATTCATAACTTTTACAAATTGATCTAATACGTACCTATCAGAAAGAACTGTAAGGACTACAAAGTTCAATAATAGATACAAAGGCTGAGGGATGGGGAAAATGCACTTTATCGGAAGGACTGTGCACCAGTGTGACATTTTAGCAAAAGAACATCGATCAAGACTTGAAATGTATATACTCCAACCTAAGTAAAAGTATATACTCCAACTCAATCCCATACATAAGCAGCACATGACACAAGGATTTATGTGCAAAAATGAGCACTGTAGCACTGTTTAATAATAGCAAACAGTCAAGGAATATAACTAAATGCTCAGTACAGGAGACTGGTTAAATACAACATGATATATCAATAGAGTAGAATACTGGGTATTGTTAACAAGTAATGAATAAATCTATCAGTACTAATTTAGAAAACCCTTTAAGATGTTAAGTTTCCAAAGACTAGAAGGCTGTTAGCAGTGGTGTATGTGGGGAGGAGAAGAAGGTTAGAATCACTGTGGCAAGGAGACTTCTTATCCCTGAACACCCTTTGAAACTCTGAATTTTTGCCATATGTTTCTGTTGCTTTTGTAATTAAAAAAAAAGAAAGAAAAATCTCATCAAAAAGAGCCGGGCATGGTGGTACACACATGTAAATCCAGGACTCTTGGGAGGTTAAGACAGGAAGGTCCCAAGTTTGAGCCCTGGTGAGATCCAGACTGGGAATACAGTTCAAGGCAAAGGCCTAAATTCAATTGCCAATACAAGAAAAATAAATTAATAAATATAAATATATGTTAATTTAAAAATCAAGCCATAAGCCGGAGGTTTAGCTCAGTGACATAAGCGCCTGCCTGGCAAGTTGCAAGGTCATGAGTTCGATCTCCAGCATCCAAAAAAAAAAAAAAAAATCAGGCCACAAAAAAGGCAAAGGATTTTCTAAACATGTCTTATGCTTATACTGAAAAAAGACAAGACAAATACATGAGAAATTGTGAGTGTGATTTTGAATGTTAACAGCGGCTCCCTCATTTGTTTTTTGTTTTTGCAGAATAGCATTAAATACTAATTGCATAATATTGGAGGAGGGCTAACATTCTTGAATCTTGCTGCCTCAAATACTGTATGTTTAAGATCTTACTTCTTCCTGCTTTTATTTATTCTTTGGCCAAGAAAAAAGGGGGTGATCTTTCTCTTTTCAGAGAAAAGACTATGAGGGCTTTTGTTTTCCTAACTTCTCAGATGGTATGATTTTGCTGACTTTATCATGGAGAACTATTCAAGGAAAGCATGGGAGAACAGCTGTCCCTGACCACCAGCAACTGCAGGACTCCCAGGGAATAAATTTAGACTTCCAAAAGGAAGAGGAAATCAATCAGTGGAGACCGGGTGAAGAGGTGATGATCACGCCCAGGCGGGGGCAGCACACCAAAGGCCCCCCAGATGGAATCAGAGAGAAGTGCCAAAGTGTCACTCAGCACTTAGCAGCTTGGAACAAGTGGCCCAAAGAACCACCCCCACAAAGAACCACCCCCACAACCACCCAATCTCATGGCCTGGGCAGGACCCCTCCAACTGGAACAGGGTGAAATCCCCCACAGCGGGGATACTCTCAAGGGCTGCTGGAAGCCAGCCAGAAGATAGTACTAAAACTGCTGAAGTATTTATAAAACTCCCGATAGAGATGCCTAGCTTGGCAAAGAGATTAGACTCCATTATGAGTAACTGACAGACTGAATGAATGAAGCCCAACAATGAAGGGGTTAAACAAGGTTTGTCTTATCTTTTACCTCCTTCCCGGGCTCACGGCCCCCTCCCAGCAAGAAGTGTGGAAATGAAAGTTTACACACTAAGCCAGTGAATTTCCACCATACCCAGTCATCTGGTTCCCAAGCAGTACATTTGCCCCTGGTTTCTGAGCTCTCCTTGGCATGATCAGGGTCAGCACTCTTTGGAATGTGGCTTCAGCACTCTGGCCCAACGCTCCTGTGTAACTAACACCAAGTGCCAAAATGACAAAAGCGAGTGCCACCAAAAAATGTGTATTTCAGACACAAAGTCTATTCAAAACATGGGTGAGTACATTCCCTGTCCCTTTCAGGTAAGCTACAAACTGGGGGTGTGAGTGGCTTCTCATGCTCTTGCTACAGTGGGTTCTCCAATCGCTGTGGCAGAACGTTCAATTCTCATGGGGTTCCCACACCTGGCTGGTGCTCAGACTTCTCTAGGACTCTTGGAAACGGCACCCTCTTCCCAACCCACCCTCCATCTCGCAACACAGATTCCAAGAGGTGGGGCCCAGCACACTCCTGCCAGCAGCAGCAGCCCAGGAAGGTTTGCTGTGAGCGAACAAGTTGCTGGACTCTGAGGATATGTGTTTACCATTTGCCCACAAGGGATCCAACTGCTGGGCCGGGCCCATGCCAGGCAAACGGACTCAGCCCAGCTTCACCTGTCTCTCAGCCCACGGCCCAAAGCCCAACACACTCTCCCCTCCCACCATACAAAGATCAAGGTACCAAGCCATTCTTACACTTTTTTTTTTTGCTTCTGGTTAATAGAGAAGTAATCTAATCACAGTGCGGGAAAAAATAGGGGAATCACTCATAATCCAAAGTCGTAACTATAATCTCTGTTGATATTAAAGATATATAAATTTATTCAACAAAATACTGTACCTATGACCCATAATGCACTTGGCTAGGGGTTTGAAATGTGCAGATGGAGCTGGATGCGATGGTGCATCTGTCACCCTAGTACCGGGGAGGCTGAGACAGGGTTTGAAGTGAGCCTGGGATATAGAGGAAGTTCAAGGACCAGACGGACTACAAAGCAAGACCCTGGCTCAAACAAACAACCTGAAAAGCAAAATTATACCTTAATTAGTATTATATCCCACTTTATCACACACAAAAAAATTAACAGTTGAAGTATCTTTTTGAGTTTCCATTTCATGTATTTTTTAAAAAAAGAAAGAAATTATGAAGAATCCCCTTTGGAAAAAAACCCAAAGAGCAGTCTTCAATAATGTTGATTGGATTCAATTTTTAAAATATAATACTTCCTTGAAAATCTAAGAAAATACTATAGATTTTCTTTGGTGTTTAGAAAACTTTTACTTTTAAATCAAGAAACCCCCACTTTTTTAGTTTGGGGTTTTTCTGCTGTGGAGGTGGTGATGGTGGTTCTGGATTGTTTGTTTGTTGTTTGTTTGGGACAGGGTCTCACCGTCTGTGTGGTCTAGGCTGATTTTGAACTCACTCTGTAGTCCAGGCTGGCCTCAAACTTGCCCTGTTCCTCTTGCTTCAGGCTCCTGAGAGCTGGGATTACAGGTGTCCAAAGAAAAACCGCTTTCTAGCAGGAACCATCTCACAGTTCCTGGGCCCACTGGACTTTCTTTCTGTCCATAAAAACACACTTAGTCCTCCCAGTGCCCAGTAGCTCCTTCCTCTCCACTCAGGGCATGGGGTTTTCACATTAGCTCACTTTATGCTACACAAGCCACACAGCTGAAGATGTAGTACGACCCTACGAGCAGGAAAAAAGCCACAGTGGTCAGATGTGTCTGCCGTGAGCTCAACAAACAAATCTGATTTGGTAGGGGAGCAGGAGTTGAAAATGGAAAAAGCAAGACACCTATCTATGTCTAAATCTGACTTTCGGTGAACTTTCTCTCAGGATACCTTTCTACATAGTTCAAGGAGCACGAGGCTGTGGTATCCCCGAACTATTTTACTTGCTTTTGATAAAATGTTTTTAAGTGCCTCTACACACTTCCTAGAGGGAAGAATGGGCCAACTTAGCAAACTAAGCACAGACAAGATTTTCCATCTTGTCTTCAAAAGCATGCTCTTAAAATGTAAGTCCCACACATGTGTTTATCATTTGAGTACAGACCAAGAAACAGACCTGGAGGACACAGACTCAAGAGTGGTGGCGAGGACATCTTCAAAGGGAAAAATATAAGTGTGTGTCTTTTATTTTTTAGAAAAAATTCCTGTAGTCTTAAAAATATTGGCTGCACTGTCCCAGAGCGTCTGAACCAGCTAAGGCTGGCAGTCTGGTGAAGCTGTTACAGTCTTTATTTTTCCTGTCCTGTCTTAGAGGATCCTGGCACACAGGTCGGTGCCTCATTCCAGCAAAGAGCTCTGTTAATGTGTGACTGTGTGACTGGGGCCCGGTACTCCATGATTTACTACCATAGCTAGGATTATCACCAGAAAAAAAAAAATCACAAGTCCCATTTTCTTGGTGAAAACACTTTAAAATACAGGCTATGGTCATGTCGCTGTTCAATGTCACTGTGTGTCAGAAGGAAGCATCCCCTTCCAAACCCTGTCAGGGCTTTGTCTTCTTTAGCTAAGCCCCAACACCAGCTAGGGTCACGATTGGTAAGCAAATGTGACAAAATGATAAAAGCTGACCTGCCCGCACCGGGGTTTTCCTGAGGAAACTGCCCTTGCTCTGAGTAGCCAGGGGCTGGGAAAGGGCAAATATCTATGCCAATAAAACACTGCACGCCGGGTACGCTGGCCAGGTACCAAGCCTTGGATCACCTAAACTCAACCAGCTCCGTCAGGTAGGTGCTGCCGGGATCATCCCATCACAGACAAGGAAAATGAAACCCGACCCAACTAGCAAGTGTCTGCCCCGAGAGAAATTCGGCTGCACTCCGAATTCTTCCCAGGAACCACTCTACAAAAGCATGCCTGCCCACCCCACCCTGTCACTGTATCACCACACCGGAGGAAGGACTAAAGTCACAGCAGCTCCTGCTTTTGTACGTTTCAGCAGGGCCTGTGGAGACAGGCTTCTCTCCTTATCTCTACCCTCCCTTTAAAAGATTTTCAGGCAAGGGAGAGGGAAGGGAACCACAACTAGTTAAAATGTATTATGTATAAGTACCAAGCCCTGTGAGGAATATAATCATTATGTAACACAAACATGGATTTTTTTCCCCCACGGGTATTAATAGTGATTAAAGCCAACAGCCTATTTAAAATATGAAATTCTATCTAGTCTGTGTTATGGAAAAGAAACTTTCATATGTATGATAATTCTCCCCCTTTGCTGCGTTACTCAAGAGTGAATATTCAAGCTAGGTATGGTGGTACATGATTGTAACCCTAGCAGTTGGGAGGCTGAGGCAGGAGGGTTGCTGCGAGTTGGAGGCCAGGCTGGTCTATATAATACAGTTCAAGGATAGCCTGAACTAGAGCAAAATCCTGCCTCCCCCCCCGCAAAAAAAGAATAAATAGGCTGTAAGCCTCTTAGTAAAGATGATGATATGCCTTACACTAAGTACTCTCTTTGTTACTACCTAAATCCTCCCAGGTCTTCGTTTCTCCTTCTTTTCCCTAGGAATGTCTGGGGTTACAGATTAAAGATCACCAATCTATCCAGACAGCATTAAATTGGATAAAACCTCACAGTCAACCAAATTTGGCAAATACAAAAACTAAAATGTCATTTAAAAACTACACCACGCTGGAGATGTTTATTTGAATTAAAGTGGAAAATTTTTTGTAATTTTTCCCTTTAGAGCTTATTTCATCTCACCTAGGTATGTGAAAATTCAGTGAGTCTCTACACCCAACAGCTCTGGAAACATTCTTGTGTTCTTAAAAAGTCTGCATTAACTCTGCTATGATGTGAAGGGACATGTCTGTCCCCTCACAATTAAAACACGATTAGATTACATGCCACACTTGAGGAATACACTTAAAGCCTTAAAAAAAAACTAAGACGATCCCTATTGGTAAGAAGTTTCTTGAGGAGGGGCAGCTGACACATTTCCACCAGGGGGCGCGATCCTCACTGAAAGAAATGCATGCTACTTTCCTAATTTAAAGCACTGCAACCAAGCCAAAAGAATTTTCTTGACAGCCTTTGCGACAAAAAATGAAATTGTCTCTTAAAGCATAACACACTACAGTCATATAAAATAAAACTTTTATTTCCACAAAGAGTAGCAATAATAAAAAGAGACACTTACTTTGGCTTATTATGTGCCAGGTACCATTCTGACCATTTTGCACATATAAACTCACGTATTTGCCTCCTGCTCTCCATATTCCCCAAGTTGCATGTGGAGAAACTGAGGTACCATTACGTAATTTAACAAGCTCACAAGCTGACAACTGACAGAACCAAGATACAGATTCTAGTAGGTCCAACTACTTAACCTACAGAAAATAAAGGGCCTCAATAAAAAGGAGATTCAGTTGTCATGCATTTTTAACGATGTCTCCAATTACATTACACAACAGAAATACATCAAATCAGCTTTAAAAGGTGCTAATTCTATCACTAGAGACTAATGTCATTAACTATATTCTGACATCATTTTCATACAGATACCTCTCTTTAAAGGGAACACTTAAGTTTGCTTTTTCTTATCAGTTACATTCCATTGCAAAATATGGAAGTTCTCATTTCAAGACTAAGGAATGAGATTGAAAAACAGGACAAGGAAGAGGAAAAGGATCTACTCTTTTTACCTTCGGGATTTAACGATAAGGAGTATGACCCACAGGTAGAACTGTACTTTAAAATGAAATATTTTGAGTAAATCATTTAAATTTTAAAGCCAATGTTTTAACTCTAACTTTTCTTCTGATCTTTGGAACTTACTTGGCATTCTTTGATAACTTTCCATCCCTGGAACACATCTGTGATTTTCTATAGACAAGCTATTCTAAGCAAGTACCCAAATATTGCTGGAAAAAGCCTCGAATATGTGTCTTAAGAAATTCACTGCTTCTATAAAAGATACAGCTGCATGTATGTTTAGACATGTGGGATTGATGACGTATTTCTAGGTTCTTGTTGGATTCTTGAACAGATCTGTTTGCACTCTCACTGCTTTAGTGTCCACTTTGTGTGCTTTAATTCTGTAACTTGAATAACTATTTCTAAAAGAACAATATGTAATGTATCAACTAGTGATTTCTTACTGTTTATCTTCTTTTCTTGAAATTCTGTAATATTTCTACCTTTTTCCTGTTTTTT
>PVLA01009765.1:33741-71126 GCA_004027455.1 Hydrochoerus hydrochaeris | reverse complement strand
GCTCTCAGGAAGCATCTCTCAGGATGATACAGACAAAAGAAGGGAGGAACACAAAAAAAGGAGAGAAACATTCAATAAAGAATATAAAGAAAATATAGAATACATGAAGCAGATTCAAAGAGACTACCAGGAAATTAAAAACTCCATTGAAAGCTGGCAAAACTCCTTAAAAGAAACTAAGGATAGACTATCAAAACTTAAAGACAAGTTTGCAATGTGTGATCATGAAAGGAAAGATCTTTTAAAAATAACAAGAAATCAGGCAGTAACAATACAAAGGCTAGAAGATGACAAGAGAATCTATAATTTAAGAATAAAAAACATGAACAAAGAAGCAGGAATAAAAACAGGCAAATTACAAAGGCTATTCACAGAAATAATTAAGGAAAACTTCCCAAGCATGGGAAAAGAAAATGGCATCCGGTTGTGTGAGGCATACAGAACTCCAGACACCTACAACCAAAACAGAGCTACACCCAGACATATAATAATCAAGATACCAGAAATTCAATATAAAAACAGAATATTAAAAGCTGTCAGAGAAAAGAAACAGATTACCTATAAAGGTAAGCCAATCAGAATCACACGGCTGACTTCTCAACACAGACCATCAGATCAAGAAAAGCTTGGAGCAAAGTATTCCAAGCCCTAAAAGAAAATAAGCTCCAGCCCAGATTGATGTACCCTGCAAAACTGTCACTAGAAATTAATGGAGAAACAAGATGCTTCCATGACAAAGAGGAACTGGGGGAGATTGTGACCACCAATCCAACCCTACAGAGAATACTGAAGAACATTCTAGAGAGAGAGAAAAAACATACCGGGATTTTAGGAATAGTGGCAGAAAGGCCTCGATGAACAGGGTAGGCAGTAGAATGAAGGAGAAAACTAGACAAACAAAGGCAGAAAAATAGCATAGCAGAAATGAGGAAGAGAAAGATCACTAGAAACTCTAACATAGATGGCCTTGATACACTATATTGTTAATAGTGCACCAGGATTTAAAACCCACATTACTCACACTACTCTGCTTAGATGTATTATATTCTGTTCCAGTCATTCTACCTGTACTAGATTTGAGGACACAGATAGTAATCCTGAAAATAACAGGATATAGTACGGTAATCATCCTTAATTTCCTATTAACCTAATCTAAAGCTCTGTAAAACCTACACTGTTTTACCATGACTGATCATAGTTGAATCTGGTTTGTTGGATCACTGTTTTGTATTGATAGATTTTATTCAAATCTGTTATTATTGATAGTATCAAATCTGAGATTATAGGTAACTGCACTTAAGATGACAAGATCCACTAGAATATCCACTATGGTTTGATTATTACCTACCTTTGAAGGTTTTATACAAAGTGTCAGAAGCAAGACTGAGTGTATTACAATGTTTTATTTTTACTAATATTGTTATTTACTGCTATACTCAATTATACTGCTATATTCAATTATGCCTGATGATATATAGACAATTCTATTGAAGATAATAAGAAGCAACACAGTAATCATTGTAGATCACCTTGTACTGTGGTTTTATATGACTTTTTGGTTTCATGTTTTTATAGGAATCTGTTTTGTTTTGTCTTGCTAAATTTTGTTTTTCCCTCTAATACAGAAAGTATAGAAATACATGCAGAGATTCATGCATGCGTAGCTGTTTACACTCTCACTGTTTGACTACTTTGTATGTTTTAATTTTGTAACTTGAGCAACTATTTCTAAGAGGACAATATGTAATTTATTAACTAGTGATTTCTTATGTTTATCTTTTTTTCCTTTGGAATTCTGTATTACCTCTACCCTTTACATGCTTTTGTTCCTCTTTAAATAAATTTTTAAAAAAAGAAAAGAAAAAAGAGATAACTTTAATAGCCATATGTCTGTGAAAGTAATTAAATTTGTAATTTAAAACTTCCAATAAATAAAATTCTAGGCCAAGAAAAATAAAAAATATTATTCTGCCTGTCTGTCTGTCTCTGTCTCTGTCTCTCTCTGCCCCTCTCTGTCTCTGTCTGTGTGTCAGTGTGTGTGTTTCTGAGTGAGATTTGAATTGATAGACCAAGTAAAGCAGATTATACTCTCCATGGTGGGTGAGCCTCATCCAAAAAAGAGAAGCCCCAAACCAAACAAGAAGACAGTACAAGCAAATTCCTACTATCCGTCCAGAACACTAGCTTTCTTCTGCCTTCAGATTCCAGCTCAAATATCTGCTCTTTCTGGGGTTCATACTGGAAGCTCTTCCTTTCACTCCCTGGTCCTCAGGCTTCAGACTCAGTCCAGAACTTGGCCGTGGCTCCCCCGGGTCTCCAGCTTGCTGACTCACCCAGCAGGTCTTGGACTCATCAGCTCCCATAATCACATGAGCCCATTTCTTATGATGAATAAACAGGTTCAGAGGTATAAAGAGATAGATAGGCATCATATTTCTGTATATGTAAGCATGTCTCCTACTGGCTCCATTTCTACAGAGGACCCTGGTTAATTCAAAGCTGAACACTGGATAATGTGAGCCCTTGTCTTCAGGTTGCCAGGGTCTACTATAGAAGGATCAAGTTAGTTCACTTCCTACTCCTGGATTCTACAAAGTGTCAGAAGCAAGACTGAGTGTACTAGCAGTCCGCAGGGTTGACCCAAACATGAATCATGTATGCTGCCATTCATGTATTAAATGAGAGAAACAAAGTCTTTCAGATGGTTTGGAAACCCTCTGATGCTCCTCTGGAGGCCCTGGAGAGCCTTCTCCACTAGGTAAAGGAGCTCTTACCACGAGATGCTTTCAGCCCTGTGTCTGTCTGTCATCAGCACTTACCAAGGCACCAGAGCTGGCAGTGTCACTGTAACTACTGTGAGTCCAACTTTCTTGACACATTCCTGTGCTTCAGAATTTGGTCCTCTCAAAGTCATTACAGCACCAAGCCACAGGAATGCCAGCACTACCACCGGCCAGCTTTCTGTGTGTCTCTCGCAACTCAGGCTGAGCAGGGAGGTTAAGTGTTCAGAGCTGTCCTTCCCCAGGCGATCACAGACAGCACGGAGATTCATGGGAACCATTTTGGGCTCTTGTTGCGTCGTTTGTCATGAAAATGAGGTATTAGAATTGCAGCACCTAATATGCTTCGTGAATTATAGTGGGGAGCAGAGCGGTTCCTTTGGTATTTCCAATAATGTGTAGCTTTGTCAAAGGCTGATGGCAAACGATCAGCTCCAAAGTGGCTTGGAAAAGCACACTCTTCATGTCAAACCACTTACACTGTGGGGAAAATGGCTATTCGTTACCATGGCACAGATGGGGAGAACAAGTCCCTGCAAGAAGCCATCGTCATGCTCAGGAAGACCCGGTGAGGTGACCCCTGGGGCGACAGGTACAGTGCACCCCTGGGTGCTGCCTGACAGCAGCCTGCTGGGGTATTCTGGCTGCAGATGCCTGTCAGTCTGGTGTCCATCCTCCAAAGCCAGAGCTGCTGGTGTCGGAGCACCAGCCATTCACAACAGCAAACTCAGAAACAAACACTCTACAAGTCAGTTATCTACAGAGACCTAGATGGAGCTGCTGAACCTCCCCTACACAATGCCCGTCTACCAGAAAGTGTCCCCACACCCAGCCCTGCCCAGAACAGCCGCCAGTAGGTCTACATTCTCAGAGGTGCAAGAGAGGTGCAAGAGAGTTCTCAAAACCTAAAACTCCATTCAAGCTATTCCCCTTTTCAGTATCTTCCCAAAAGAGTTAAAGACACCCTAGCACAGTGATCCATGCCTACCACGTTCAGAGCAGCACAACTCATAACAGCTAAATCCTACAAGTGGCCTATATGCCCATCAACAGATGAATAGATAAAGAACATGTGGTGTTTACACACAATGGAGTATTCCTCTGCCCTAAAGAAAAATAAACTGAGTCATTCATAGGAAAATGGATGCACCTTAAGACTCTCATGTTAAATGAAATAAATCAGACTCTGCTTAAAAACCATGTAACTTTTCTTATCTGAGAAACCCAACATAGAATTTTTTAGAAAATAAAAGACAACAGGGAACAGGAAAATTGATCTTTTGCAAATAGAAACAGGGACAAGACACAGAGGGAAAGAAAGGGAAGGCAGGGAAAGAAGACCTAAAAAGGATTAAGATATGCTATAAACACACACCATCTCTACACACTGAGCGTAATAATGTGGGCTACAAACATATACTAACAGAAGTTTTTTAAATAAATAAACCTCCATCTGCCCAGGGAAAGAGAATATACTCACCAATCTGTAGAGCTCCTACAGAGGGAAGAACAAGAGCCAATCCATGTGAGCTCTGGGGAGCAAGATTTGAATCCACCCTAAATGGAACGAGTTCTTCACCCAGAACTCCCTGAGCAGGAAGTGACCCAGCAACCGCCACCATGAGCAGAAGGCTGGACCAGGTGGGCATCAAAGGCCTCTGCTGACTCAGATGTTCAGTGATTTCATCAATAACTAAGAAGAGGGAGCTCTAGGGGAGTCTCCCCTCTTCTTCAATATGTATACTAATAATGTTAATAGGTTACTGGAAGGGGAATGCGCTATCCGGCCTGATCCAGACATCCCCCAATGACTCCCGTCCTCTCTGCAAAGTTGTTCTCAGTTCCCAAGGCTTTCATGGACTGACAGTCCACAATTCCATGAGCCTAAGTAACAAACATAGACTCTCTCTGGCTACAAAATTCAACTTTCCAGTTTCAAATATCCCAAGTTCAAAACCAAGACATGGCCAGGAAGAGGCGGAAGCTGCCATGTCCTGAGAAGGTAGCACCTTCTCCACAGCCTCTGGCAAATCGAGGAGTTTCCAACAATGCTGCCCTCTGCTCGTCACGTCCAGAGTTATTCTTTAAACATTTCCTGTATGCTTGATTCCATTTTGTGAGAGAAATGGTACACATCTTGATGTGAGAGACTTGAGAAGATTCTGGAAGACATCACTCATAACCATCAAAGGTTTATTGTACAAAATCTCTCTATGGTACACAAGTGCCTGAAACATAACCCAAAATAAGATATGTAAAAGTGCCTCCTGAGGTACACAGCTTACCACTCCAATGCATCATTACTATTATTAAAAAGAATTTATCCTTAATCTCTTCAAAAACAGATCTCTAAACACATTGGAGAAGGCACAACTTCAATCAGACACACCCCCACCCTTAACATTAGGCAGATTGGTAGAGCATTAACATTTGAAAGAACAGATAGGAATTGATAAAATCAAAGAGCAAAGAGTCTTTGAGAGACAAACCATGTCCTTCCCATCTACCTTTCATCTCCTCTTTTGTATAACTCATTTTTTTTCTAAAATTCTAAAATAATGTAAGGATTGAAAATAAAGAAATGGCTTTAATAAGAGATGACTGTAAGCTATTGAACTGTTCCTTAGAATATCACGTGGCAGTCACAGTTGGCAAAAGCAATTTTCAGCGAGCCTTGCCCATGAAAACTCCATTGCTAAGGCAGCAGGGGTGATTGGCAGAGAAGCCACAGGACGCTCTGGGAACATGTTCTCACCCTAGTCCCGAGTCCCACGTGCAGGAGTGAGAGAGGTCTCCAGGAACTGAGGGCGGCCCCAGCTGATAGCTAGCAAGGGAAGGAGACATCAGTTCTACAACTGCAAAGGACCTGGATGAGTTTACAAATGGGCTTCTCCCCAGAGCCACAGAAAGGAACACAGCCTCTCAGGGCCAGGCTTTCAGCTGGTGCCTGCAGTTTGAACCTCAGGTCTGCAGAAACTGTGAGAGTGAATCTGTGCTGATTTAAGCTGCAAAATTTGCAGAGTTTGCCACGGCAGCCATAGAAACCAACAGCCTTTCCCAGGAACTCCAGGGAAACAGAGCCCAGTGGCTCACAGGCCTCGCACCAGGGTCCAGTGCTCAAGTGCATTTGCCACCCCACCCTGAGCTCTGTTTGGGGGCTTCTGTCTGTCTCCCACTGTCATCTTTCTCCTGTAGCTCCATTCTTTCAGACCTGGGACACTGCTCTGCTGAGCTCCTGGTTTCAAAGGCAGTGTCCTGTCCCTTGCATGCAGGAGCTCTGTAGAACTTGACTTGTGGCTGCTTGGTCTGCTGTGGCACCCCGAGCCCTCTCCTAGCTCAGACCTTGCCAGCTTTAAGTGGAAGCAGCACTGTGAAAACTAAAGCTGTGATGCTTCCTGTTCTGCAATTCTGGTGGCAGAGGTGACTTCTGATTTGGAGGAGGACCAGGCCCACGTGGGAAATGGCAGTGCAGAAGCACTGGAACAAGACTGGAACAGGAGGTGTTGCCAGGCAACCTGACCAAAGGAGAGAGATGGACTGAGGAAGGCCTGGGGTCAGGCGGGGGGGTGTCTCCTGATCAGATGAGTGTGAGTCCCCTGTCAAGCCCTGCAGAGTGGTGAGGGTGTCTGACTGCCAAAAGGAGATATAAACACAAAGCACTGGAAGGGAAATCAATTGATTCATGGAGGATCTCAGAGGTAAGACTGGGAGAGGAAAGAAAGTCCAGGGACCTGTGGCGGAACATAGGATAAAACGGAGAACAAAACACTTTTACCTGAGTGCCCACCACACACCAGACTTTGTGTTCTGCATACGCTTCCCATTTAATTCCCACGGTGCCACAAAGCAGGCAGAGAACACCACTCACACTCACCTCATGCCTAAAGAAAAAGCAGCTCCAGTCACCAGGAGCACAGTGCACAGCCAGGAGGCCATGCAGGTCCTGTCCACCCTCTGCTCTTCATCGCAACTTTTGTGCCCAGAGAGTTCAAATGTGTATGGAAGCCAGAGCCACCTCTAGGGTCCTTCTTCCAGCTTTCGTCCAAAGAAAACACTTCCCCAGGAATAGAATCACAGATGCCAACGAGACCCTGCTGCCGGGTGGGAGTTTCATCAAGTGCTCAAAGACAAAAGAAAATTAAGCAGTTGTTTCCATCCCTGCAAATGGCCAAGAGCTGGTTACCCAGGGCCAGCTCCCAACCAAGGAACAAATATGCCGGAGGTGCCTGGCCCACATCATCGCCCCCAGTGCTTTTACAGAACCCCTGCTTCCTCTCTCCAGGAGCCCTGCTGCCTCAAGGGTCTAGTGCATGGCCCCATTTTGTTCTGGAGAAAGTGGGTGAGTGTTTAAAGCTTTCGTTTCCTACCTACAGCTGCATTGTTAATTAACAGCTTTGTCCTTGAACGTGGCTTTCTTTTGTCCTGTGGCTCATTTGTCTAATAGGAACTTTCAAATCCCAGAAAGATTTATTTGTTTGTTTATTATAGCATTACTTTATAAACTAGCCATGATTTTGGCAGAAACGATTTCAATACAGGACATTTCCTCAGGATTAATGACAAGTTAGAGGAAATAGCTGGCCTGAGACAAGTCTCAAAGCAATTAATCCATCCACTTACTGAGTCCTTTTTCCTTTTTCGTTTTTATTTCTCTCACAGCTTTATGAAGGTATAACTGACAATTTAAGCTGCATACATTTGCAGGGCACGATATATGCGTGATGTGAAGTGATTAAATCAAGCAAATTAACGTATTCAACAATCCAATGTACTTATTTTGTGTGGAGTGAGGACATTTAAAATCTCTCTCCTCGGTGTTCAGGTACACAATGCCACTGTTGTCACTAATATCATGACATCACCATACAGATGACCTCCAGAATCTAGCTTGCTGTCAGCCTGAACTTTATGGCCTTTGACTAACCCCCGTCCCCTCTCCAAAGAATGGGTTTCAGAGTCATTTTCCTCAGCTCGAATTCCTGTCCCCCTCCTGCTTCCTCTTCTTTTTCATCAGCCCACGTCCACCCTCCTCCCGGGAAGCTGGTGTGTGTGCATAGCGCTTCTTCTGTTTATGCTTCTTTCTGTTTCCTTCCTTCCCCTTTCCTCCATCTCGTGGTCCCCTTCCCATTTGAAAAAGCTCTATCCCCCTGCCTCCTATTATCTGTCTTTCATTTTGATCTTCATTTATATTTTGGGTTTCCCATGTAAGAGAGACCATGGGGTATCTAACCTTCTATGTCTGATTTATTTCACTTAGCATTATGGTCTCTAGGTGCATCCATTTTCCTACAAAGGACTCAAAGGTGTCCTTCTTTATGACAGAGGTGTACTCCAGCGGGGGTGAATACCACACCTTCTCTATCCACTCATCTGTTGATGGACATGCAGACTGTTTCCTTTGTGCACAGAAACCTCCTTGCACTGTGTCCTGAAGTATGAAGTGGGGATAAGGGTCCCATCCTCACAGCTGCCCTGGGTGCTGAGGGACTCAGGGCAGCAGGGGTGAGATCCCACCGTCTCCCGCAGTGTCCTTACCACACAGCCCCAGTCCCCCAGGGCCTTCTCCTCTCCGGGTAGGAATCAGCCATCAAGTTCCAGTTTGCCTAATGGACAAGGAGACTGAGGGCCTCCAGGGGGAACAATGGGCCAACCTCACGGGGCTGGGGACTCAGGAGATCACTGGCTAACCATCTACACTTGCAGTCACTCCCTGTGTTGACCCCCATGGGATGGAGTCACCCCTGAGTGACAGTGGACAGTGGAGAAAAGTGCTGGAGAAAGGAGAAAAAACCCCGGTGAGAGCCAGCTGCTTTCTGTCCCCTCTGGAGCCAAGACACCACAGCAAGCCCCAGACAGAAACTCTTTTTCTTGCACACCTGCCAGGACTGGGCCCCTGGTTCTTGAGGGTCCAATCCAACACCCATGAGGAACCAGCATGGTCTCCTATGAGTGCTGGGAGTTGGAGACCCAGGTAAGGGACCCACAAGCATGTCTCCACAGTGTCTCTCCCAGTCACATGCAGTGTCATGCAACCAAGTCACTGTCACCTCATCATTCTCACTTCTACCCAATCTTCCCCTCAGACCCAGCCCTCAGACATTCATGAAGCTTTGTAGAGATGAGCTGATGCCCAGAGCCAGCATCTATCCCCCCACAGCAAAGCTGAGGGGACAAAGCAGGGACAGTGCCAGGCCACCTGCCCTGAGGGCCACTCAGCTGTGTGATGAGATTATTTGCTCTCATTCTAGTTGTCACTCAGTGCACACACACGCACATGCGCACACACACACACACACACACACACACACGACCCCTCACTTCCCTGTCCCCACTCCCCTCCTTTTTGGGCTACCAAGAACCCTGCACTCTGTTCATTAGATTACAGCACGAGCCGGCCTTTGGAGATCGTCATTTAGCTAAATAAAAGCTTAGTATTCGCGAGGAGCCAAAACAGCAAGGATTAATTAAACCAATTAACTTTTCATTGTTTGCTTCAGAATATTTTGAATGAAGAAGAGCAGTGTGTACATTTAATACCATCCTCTCCCGTCTTCTGTTTTATTACTCTCACCCCCTCCCAGAGACAACTGCCAAAATGAATTCGTGTGCATCTGTGCATTTTTTTCAGTTATACAAATTTTATCAAGTGTGTGTATTAGTCTGCAATTTGATATGTGTCCCAAGTAGCTAATACCTGTTCATTGCTATCTATTACTCTATTGTGTGAATCTTTTTGAAGAGTGAATTAGATCTTTTTGTTTTTATCATGACCACAGAATTAGTACCACACTTACTTTTTCCTTCTTTCTTAGCCTGAATTCACCAACTTTTCCACTAGTTGAGATGTTCAGGAAGAACACACTGTATTTTTATTCTGCCTGTGTTTCCCTTTCACAATAGATATATGTTTGTAACCCTATCTTAAGCTAATCAATACACCTAGCTTCCCTAAAAATATAAATGCCTTATAATTTAGATTTAATTTCCACTTGTTACCTACAATGGGTTTTGTTCAAATATTTTAATACTGCTTCTTTATTCCTAAATTATTCCTTTTTAAAAATGCATACTTAATGATATCTTATGCTTAGCATTATTTTACTCCAATCATTTTTGTTCACCCTACGCCTTCCTTGTGGATCACTGTGTCTTAATAATGTACATCCTTTAGTTGTTTTCCATAAGAATTTCCATAACAACCTCAAAATGTGATTTTGAAGATATGTCTTCATCTTGAATGACAGTTTAGCTGAGTATAAAATTCTAATTTAAGATGTTATCATTCAGCATTCCAAGTTATTCTGTTCTTGCATCTTCTGATGGTGGTACGAATTCTTCTTATAACCTAATTATTCCACCTTCATAGGAGGCTTTTCAATTTTTCTCTTCTTTGTGATGATCTTCAATTCTACTGTGATATACTTAGACACATATTGCTCTTTTTATCCAGCTCTGGACTCTGTGAGCTTCATCCATCTGTAACTCAGGTATTGCTTCAGTTTGGGGAAATGTCCAGCAACCACATTTCAAATATTTCTTCTCCCCCATTAACTTCCACCACACCTCCTAGAAGTGCTACCAGACACGCATTGCATTTTTAACTGTATTTTCCATTCTTCTCTTCATATTTTCAGCTTTTTGTGTATCTGTGTTACATGATGTATTTCCTCAGATCTAGCTTCTAACAGTTTCTTGTGTTAATTATTCTCCCTCTCTCTCTTATTTTATTCAATGTTTGTAACATTAAGATTTGTTTTTGCTTTCAAAATATCTTTATGGCTGTGTTTACGATAAGCCTATTATGTTTTATGACTTCATGTTGGTTCTGTTCATTTCTTAACATTTTAAGTGTATCACATAAAGATTCTGTTTCCTCCAGTTCCTGGGGGATGGGATCTTTATCTGTACCTGCTGTTCTTTTTAAGAAGTGGTTTAGCTGTTTGTTTACACTCATACTTGGTGCTAACTGCTCTTTGTGGGTCTAGTGCGTACCCTGGGGATATGAAGTCCCTGATAGGGAATAGCAGTTTGCTTCTGCTGGACTTGGAGATTTTATGGATGCACGAGTTTTTGTGACTTTCTTAATGAGTTGCTGTGAATTTGGAGCCTCAAAACTGTGAAGTACTGCAAATTACAAAGTTTATTTCCACCCTTGATATCATCAATTGGCAGGTGTCCATGTAGCTTTCCCAAGTGAGTAGACAAAATTGTCAACAATTTCACACTGGGGCAGCTTCTAACCTCCGGCTTCCTGCAGCAAACTGTCCTCCTGTCCTGCTGCACAACTTGCCTCTGTTTCCCACCTGTACAGGTGCTAAAATGCAGCCCTAGTGCCAAGCAAGATTTTTACTCTGCATCTCCATTTTTTTGTCCGGAACCTGAGCATTTCTCTTTCTTGATGTCAAAGTCCACACTCTCTGTAAAGCTCTCCTGGGACTGTTGTCCTTGCTGCTTCTGTTTGATTTGTTACTATTTCTGGGTGTGGAAAGGGAAGAAGGTATTTCCTCTGTCCACTAAGTCTGCCATCCTGACCTGCTGTCACTGTGATAACCCTCAGCACCTCATATTTCCACCAAATGGCTAGAATAGAGGTAGTAAGAAAGCAGAATCTCTAGTTAACATAATGTTAACTGCCAAATGTTATAATCAAATGAAAAATGTCTTGGCCACTGATGTACCTGACCAACTCTTCTGACCAGGCTAGGCAGGGTTATTAGAACTTCAGAATAGAAGACTTCAATAGTATTGCCAGCCTGGGGGCTAGGAACTGTTATTGCATGAGTTTGAAGCATTGTCTTAGTCTTGTTTATACTTACCAAATTTAACCAATAGGTTTCAGTGCTTTTCTTGACAGTGTTTCAAGTTGGATCATTATTTCTCTAGCTTTGCTGACATTTCTATCCATAATAACCCCCCCAAATAAAAACACTTGAATGAGGTCATTCATGTACAGTATCTGTTGAGGCTTTCACAATGAACTCAATGATCTGAGAAGATGTCACTACCCCTCAATAATAAGGCAGCACATGGAAAACCCTGAGACAAAATGTGCTGAGTGTCACAGCAAGAGCTAAATATCATTTGAAGACAAGGGAGAAGGTATTTCTGGCTGCTGAGCTAGAGAAAGTCTTGTAGAAGACAATGAGAGAACTTGAAAGGGTTTGGACAATGCTATCTGGAAAGATATGGAAGCCCAAATTAGTGAAATGTAAAGTGAAACAATAAAAAAATAAGATTTTCAAATGAAATAAGATAAATATGAACAGAGAAATGGAGGTGAGAAGCAAAGGAGTTTTGAGGACACAGAGGGCCATTTGGATGGACAAGGGTCTTCAACAAGAAGAAAACAAAACCTGAACCCCAAAAAGTGGACCTCCTTTAACTGCAAAAACAGCCAGTGATAGAAACATTTGAGATCCTGTTCAATATTCCACATAACTGCGGGAATCGCTGCAATGTGAACAGAAGAGAAAAAGAATTTTCAGATGAGAATGAATTCAGCATCAGACAGCTGGAATTAAGGATGACAAGACGATTGGCTGGGAGCCATTTTGGAGTCAGACAGGAAAAGCCCAGAGCCAAAACTGCAGCCAGCTTCATTCAGCCACTCCTAGCTTGGAGCAGACTGGTGGAAGTTGCTTGGACTGAGTCCCGTCCCTGTATGAAGTCCAACAGCCACCACCAAGATTTCCCTAAAGCTATCTCCAGCCAGTTCTGCCCACCCTGCACATATTAACATGGTAAGAGCTCCCTGCAATCGACCAGCTCAGGAGGGAGGCCCCAGCTTGCCCCACCCCTGGTTGCACTCAACCAGCCACCAATAGCCCTACACCAGCACACCCAGTGGTCACCATCAGACATCCCTAGCCAGCATGTCTCAGAGAAATTATAACCAACACAGGAAGTGCCAGGGACCCCACTGCCCACGTGTGCTGAACAAACCAGGAACATCACAAGAGGAAGAAGCAAAAGGCAGACTCTGGCCTCCATCCAAGCAGTACTGGTCCAGGAGATGTAAACACAGAAGAGATCGAGAGTTGCACACCTGAAGTTTCTGAAGCAACAGCAACTGAAATAAAGAAACAACTACAAGAGGCTATAAAGGAACTTCGAACAGAAATACTATCTCGGGTAAAAGAAGAAATAAGAAACATTACAAAAGAATTGCTAAACACCTCTAAAGAAGACACAGATGGAAGAATAGAGGGGCATAAAAAAATAAGGGAAACCTTCAATAAAAAATTTAGAATACATGAAACAGATTCAAAGAGATTACCAGGAAATTAAAAACTCCATTGAAAGCTGGCAAAACTGCTTGAAAGAAACTAAAGATAGACTATCAAACCTTGAAGACAGGTTTACAGCTATTAATTATGAAAGGAAAGATCTCTTAAAAATAACGAGGAACCAGGAAGTAACAATACAAAGGCTAGGGAACTTAGGGCACTCAGAAACCAAGCAGCCAGCTCGCTGCCCTGGTAAGTGGCTGTGGCCCGGCAAGCCACGGCCATCCCAGGGTGAGAACCATCAGCGTCTCCTGAGATCCATGTCATGTTGGAACTTAAGGTGCTGGGAAACTAAGCAACCAGCTCACCACTCTGGTAAGCAGCTGTGAGCCTACTGGTATGTGGGCTGAGATTTAAACATCCATCCCCCCACTTGCCCCATTAGCAAGTGGGAGCAGAGATCTGAGCATCTCTTGTGAGGTTGACTATATGCAATATAGCAAATAAGGGGGATTTCTTTCTACCATCTCTTTGAGGCAAATATTTTTATCACTATTTTGCTTTGTTCTGATTAATGGCATTGCTCTACTCAATATTCTGTTTTGATAAGTTCTATAATGTTCTGTATTTCCTTTGATTCTGATATACCTGATTGAAAGAACAACTATTGCAAAGAAAATGAGATATACTATAGTACCTATTACTGTTATCCTGGTTATCTGCTGTGAAGTTCTATACCAGTTTCAATGCACTGTCTCGATTGGCTTTGTTCCGTCTTGTTCTGTGGTATTTTACTACTTTAAAAATAACAAAAATTAAAAATAAAAAATAATACAAAGGCTAGAAGAAGACAAGAAGAACTATAACTTAAGAATAAAAATGTAAATGAAGAAGCAGGGGTGAATACAAATGAAATACAAAGGCTATTTACAGAAATAATTTTTAAAAACTTCCCAAGCATAGGAAAAGGAAATAATATTCAGATATATGAGGCATACAGAGCTCCATCCAGCTATAGCCAAAACAGATCTACACACAGACATATAATGATCAAGATCCCAAAATTCAACACAAGAACAGAATATTAAAAGCTGTCAGAGAAAAGAAACAGATCACCTATAAAGGAAAACCCATCAGAATCACAACAGACTTCTCAACACAAACCATCAAATCAAGAGGAGATTGGAGTGAAGTTTTCCAAGTCCTGAAAGAAAACCTCCAACCCAGATTGATGTACCCTGAAAAACTCTCTCTCCAAATTAATGGAGCAACAAGATGCTTCCATGACAAAGAAGAACTAGGGGAGTTCATGACCTCCAAACCAATCCTACAAGAAATACTGAAGGACATTCTAGAGAGAGAAAAAAAAGACCATGGTTTCAGGAACAGCAGCAGAGGGGGCTCACTGAATGGGGCCAACAGTGGAGTGAAGCAGAAAAGTAGACAACCAACAGCAGAAAAATAGCATGGCAGAGATGAGGCCATAATAACTAATATAAATGACCTCAATTCGCCAATAAAAAGAAACACAGGCAGAGTGGGTCAGGAGATAGAGTCCATCAATATGTTTTATATAAGAAATACATTTAACCCGAAAGAGGCTTTATAGACTGAAAGTCAAAGACAAGAAAACAATGCTCTATGTGACAGGGAACCAAAAAAAAGTATGGAGGGGTAGCTTGCCCAGCAGCTGCAGATTGGTTAGAAAGTCATGACACTTTTATACAATGGAAAACTACTCAGTTGTAAAGGAAGAAAACCTTCAGGCTCTTGTAGGTAAATGGATACAAGAGATCACGCTCAGGGGTAAAAAGGTTCAGAATCACTTAGGTGAATAGCGGGCTGCCTCCCTAATATAAAAACTAAAGGAGTTAGTGGGGTGCAAAATGTATAATACATCCTGTGAAAGTGAAAGGGGAGGGATTGTCTATAAAGGGAAGGCAGTGGTTGTTGTTAATCTATTATCACGATTTGAAACCCATATAGTCTTCATTGTTCTGTTTAGTTTGGTTTTACTCTGTTTCAGTTTGTCTACTTGTGTTAGATTTGACGGCATGGACAGCTATTCCAAAAATAGCAAGATATATTATGGTAACCATTTTTTATTTCCTATTAGCTTGATTTGAAGCCCTGTATTGCTTTCACTGTTTTGTTTTGACTGATTTTATTTGTTTGATAGTATCAAGTCTGATGCTATTGGCAACTACTTTGAAGACAATAAGATTCACTATGATACCCATTCTGGTTTGACTATTATCTTCTTTTGAAGTTCCTTAATGTCTCCAATGTTTTGTTTTTATTGGTTTTGTTCTGTGCTGTTGTGTTCAATTTTATTATGCCTGATGATATGGGCAATTCTTTTGAAGATAACAAGAGGCATTATGGTAGCCATTATTGATCTCCTTGTATTTTGTTTTTAAGTCATATACCATGTTGATCCTTTTGTTTTGATTGACTCTATTTTATTTTGTCTCGTCTGGTTTTATTCTCTTCAAAATAAAATTAAAAAAAAAAGGAAGCAGGGCTTGGTAGGAAAAGATGTCAGCTGGGGTGTGCCCTTGGAGGGGAGTGTGGAAGTCTGCCCCTCTCTGTCTCTCTCTTTGCTTCCCTGCTGCCATGATGGTGAGCAGCCCTCTCCACATGTGTTGCCACCATGACCTGCTGCCTGGCCACAGGCCCAGAATCAAAGAGCCAACTGACCATGGACTGAGAATTCAAAACTGTGAGCCAGACAAGCCTTTCCTCTTTGTCAGCTGATACATCTCAGGTATTTACCACAGCACGTGAAGCTGACTAACAGCAAAGATGAACCAGACCCCCATCCTCATGTTAGTGAAAATAACACACTCTCTTCTCAACCAAAGTCCAGACAGGAACCTCTGAACCCTTTCCTCAACGAGGCCTCGATTGTAGAGTATAAAACCCGGAGGCTCTACACAGATGATGCCAACCTTTTCCCCTGCCCTACCTTAACACGCTGCAAAGTCAGATGTAGGGGCGCATGGTAGTAATCCCAGCAGTCTGGGAAGCCAAAGCAGAGAGGTCATAAGTTCAAGTCTCATATGAGTGATTGAGCAAAACCTTGTCTCAAAAACGGGTTGAGGGTGTAGCTTAGTGTGAAGGCCCTGGGTGCAGTCCCAAGTACCAAAAAAGGGCTTTAGCAAATACTAACATAGTTTCTAACAAACTTGGGGCTGCATCCCTAGCATGGCCCTAGTGCCCCCTAAGTACCTGCCTGAGTTAGCTCCACATTGCCAGAGAATTGAATCTATTCCAAACTAAAAATTGGAGACACACAAAGGGCCCTGAACCTTCTCCCTGGGGTAGCTATACCAGGAAGCTTGCGGTGTAAATCCTTTCTCTCCTGTTTCCAGTACCAATCTCCATCACCCAGATTCTCTTCTCGGAGACCTACATGACTTCTCTTTGAACCACAGACATTCAGGGTAACATGTCACTTCCCTCCCCATGCAGTAGACACCACCACAATCTCCTGTCGTGAAAGAGAGACGTTCACATCTCCTCTGCTGGAGTCCAGCTCACTCTCTGTCTCTTCATTATGATAGATCTGAGCTGACATTAGTTCACACTTCAACATCTTCCCCCTGTGATGGCTCCCAGTGAATAAAGCCCACTCTGACACTGGAGCTGATATCCAGCTTGATACCTCCAACAGACACTTCACTTTACCAGGCTCTTGTTTTGTGGTTCTTTTTTTTTCTTTCCGTGGTGCTCTTAAAAAGTGCCTGGCACACAGCAGACTCTGAGAGTCATTCTTCTCATGATTGCCCTGGATATTTACACAGAGTCCATGGATGGAGAGACCCCCGCATGCCAACCATCTTGACTGCCACCTGGCCACTTCCAGCCTCTTCTAGGCCAGGCAGCATCCCAGCAGCAGTGAGGCCCCCCTGGACCACCCAAGCACCCCACACTCCAGAAGTGAGTGGCCCACACTGGAGTAGATCCATAATGAAGTTCCTTCCCTCTGCCCATTTGTCATTGTCTAGGATTGGGTTCACTTACCCACTTACCACCGGGAGCATATTAAGTTAACAGGAACACATTAAGTGATGGTATAAATTAAAAGCCAAATCATTCTATAATCAAATAGTCATTATTCCAAAAGGAATTACTCACTGGAAACGCTTTTATCAGTATTTATTGCCCTATTATATTATAATGGGCTATTTAATAATAAAAAATACATTATATTGATTAGAACCTAGCATTGGATTCAGACAAAACTGCAGAGGTCCTGTGTATATTTCCATTCACTCTGTAATTTATTCCCTGCTGCCCTGCTTTATTTTGCCTGGATGTATGGGAACAGTTAAGGACACGCAGATCTATCACCTCCCTGCAGGAGACAGTGCCCCGAGGCTCAAAGAACCTATTTGGACTTGGGTATCAGTTTTTACTGTATCTATAGATATCAAGTCTTACTTTTAAATACGTCAACTGTGTTCCAGAGCTGGGAACACACAACCTTCCCCTGCAGCCCTTCAGCGAGGAGAAAGCATTCAGGACACCCTGATTGTCACCAGGAAGAAGCAAGCTATAGGAATCAGAGGAAGAACAGAAAGTGAGGAGCAGCCAGGGGGAGAAAACAAAGGACAAGGGACAGGAAAGAGGCCCTGTGCAAAAGAAAAACTGGAAAGGGAAAGAGAACAGAGGACGTAGGACAGAGAAGAAACTAAATCGCTGAGTGGTGTTTTTAAAAGGTTGCCAATGTGCTAGAAGTCTATAAAACAACAACCTTTGAGGTTATCTTCACTATTAGAAAAAAATCAGAATGTTATCAGTTTTCTACAAGTTAACTTTTCATTGCATAGTACTGTAAAATATCTGAATCTCAGTCAATCGTTAGTCAATCACACCTTCCTCAAGAGAGTCTAGTTCCTATAATCAACCCAGAGGCACTGAGTCCCTGAAGCCAGAAGACCTGGCAGAGGGCCTGCAGATGTCAAGAGCCACTGTTCATCATCACATTCCCTCAGGAGCAGTAAGGGAGGGTCAGTGTCCTCTTGCATGGGGTCAATGTGGTGGCTGGGCACAGTTAGCGTCCCTCAGGACAGCCCCTCTCTGAAAAGACAGCCAACCCTGTACCAGACCAGCCGCCAGAAGTCAAACATCCACCTCTCTCTCCACAGATGCCTTTGATGATGACATTGCTGGGGCAGAGTAGGACACAGGTCATGGAAACCTCTTCTCCTCACTGTCACGTGGATGAGAGAGGGGCTCAGGCAAGGGGAGTCCTGTCCCCAAGGTCACAAGATTCCATCACAGAGACATCCCTCTACAGGATAGTTCTACAGGCTCCCAATAAGGGAACCTCCCCTGTGCCTGACCGCAAATGAGTCACTTGCTCCTTCCTTGTCCTGGATTTCTCTAATTCCCCAGATCTGTGATGGGAGAACCAGTTAGAGTTTCTGAGTTTTCTATATCACACAGCCAGCTGCAGCATAAATGCTGCAGGTTTTCCACCACTGCCCTAGATGAACATCGCATTTCTCTGGACACTTCAGACACACTCAGTTCCACTGCAGGAATGAAACACTGCAGCTGTTTCAAACAATTCTTTGGAACCTTCCCATCACTGTGAAGGGCCTTGGCTCACCCTCCAATGCAATAGCCACTGTCACCTCCACTAATCCATCCCACACATACTATCCCATGGCCCTTGGCCTCCTTCATGTCCATCAAAATGAGTTTCTTCTTCTCTGGATGACTCTCCTTCCACCCTCCTTTTGCCCCTGGTTCTTCCTTTTCTTCTGCTTCTTTAAATTGATTGGTTATACTATAGAAATAAAGACTTGTTTTGACCATTTTTATACTAAAATTTATATTAAAAATATAGAAGTTTTTAACGTTGAGATCAGGAACACTTGCTGGAGTCATCTCTTAGTAAAACATTTGTAAGGTCTTTTTGCATGTGAAGTAACTCAATTTATCTTATAAATAATGCACTTTGTGTACATTCATCCCTCAACCAAAGAGAAGTTTGGACTCCAGGCACTGAAAATCTCTTCAAAGGTGCTTACTGTTGAGCATGAGTGCACCTGTTATGGTTTATATCTAGATGACCTCTCAAAGCCTCATGTACTCACAGGTGGGGCTTTCAGGAAGTGGCTGGATCACGGATGTGTTAAAATGGATTGGTTCACTGATGGGTTTAGCACAGTTCTGAGTGTAGATGAGGGACTTACTAAAGAGGGAAGACCCATCCAGAGTGTGGGTGACACCAACTAGTAGGTTTGTGGCCTGGATGGATTAAAAACAAAATGAAAGAAAAAGGAATCTCACTGCTTCCTACCTGCTATTCCATGGACTGTTTTTCTTCTGTGATGCCCCTCTGCCATGCTGCCCTACTTTGGAGTCAGCCAACTGTAGGCTGAACCCTCTACAAACTGTGAGCTAAAATAAACCTTTCCTTCTTTAAATGGTGGGTATTGGGTGTTATGACCCAGCAATGAGAAAGTAACTAAGACAGATTTTGATACTAGAAAAATGGAGTCATTGCTGTGATACTACCTGTTCCTGTGGTTCAGAAGCCTTTGGTACTGGTTTGTGGGAAGAGTTTGGAAAGGTTTGAAGATGCTGGCTGAAGAGTCAGTCCTAATATGCTGCGAGCTGAGCTGGATGGGAGATTCTGGTCAAATCACAGAAGACGAGAATGCTGATAGAAATGCAGGCTATGATAGAAAGACCAGGCTCAGGAGGTTTCAGCCTGGAATGAAGACTGCACTGGCAGTTGCACCAGGTCATGTGTGTTCGGAGATGTGCAAAATGTTTGTCAACATTTTGCCTATATCCAGAGACATTGCAGAAGATTAAGGGTGTTGCACTAATGACTACAACAACATCTATCAGATACTTTGATTGCCTGCTGTTGAGATTAAAGTTTATTAAGAAGCTATTTTCCTCTCTGGCAACAAAAAAGAGCCTGGAAGATTCTTCATGTCTTTAGGAAAGTCAGACTCATTTCATGACCATGAATACAAGAAAATTAAGCAAAAAGTTGCTGTGGGAAAAGAGTAATCAAATCCATTAACAGAAAATAACATTACCCAAAAGCATGTTGCTGTAGAACAGTGGAAGGTGGAAGTTAATATTATACACATTTATCTTTTTGAATTGTTTGCTGTTTAAGGATAGCACCAAGCAGATATACAATAATTCAGGAAGGAGCAAGGTGATGAGAAAAGTAGAAAACTCCAAACTACATCGAGGAACGACAGACAGAAACTAAGGTGAACTGGTAGTGAGAACAGGTCACACCACTGGCACGGATATTGATGCCCACTGATTGACTGAAGGACAAAAGACAGACAACTAAGCAGAAAATGATTGCAGGAAGGCTAGGGAGAATATGATACATGTAGAAAATAGGAAAAAGCAAGTTGATGCTTATATAATTGGATTTTTTAAATAAAATCAAAATAATGGAACAAATTAAATTGATAATACCAGAATTCTTCCTTGAAATGAAGATTTGTATGTGCACACTTAAAAAGAATCCAATGTACCAGGGAACATTAGTCTGGAATTCTTGATGTGATGTATGCTATTAAAGCTATTGAACTCTAAAGATTAAAAAAGAAGAAGAAGAAAAAGCCTTTGTGATGTCAGACAGAAAAGATAAAGCCACTTGCAAGGGGAAGACATCAAGCTTGTGAAGCAAAACTTAATGCCAGAAGACAGTGTAATGACACATGCAGGTCCTTAAATAGAGAGAGAGAGAGAGAAGCTGAGTATTTGATATCTAGCCAAATATTCCTCATTCATAAAAACTGAAGACAAAAGTCTTTAACAAGAAAACATGCAAGTAGTATTGCTTTGATGCATCTCCTTAGAGAACGGGCAATGGTTTACATCATGCGTGCTGCATGAGTGTGCCCATTTGTGAAAGCTGCAAACCTAAATGCTGGTGCAACTTGTATAAATTTAGAGTGTGTTTCTAAGCCCTATTTCCCTTCATGAAATGTTACCCACAGGACCTTGTTCTCTGATGCTTCCAGCTCAGTGCAATGCCCCAAAGTGGGGCAGCACCAAAGCCACTGGCAGTCACTTCCACCTTAACACAAAGGCTCCTCGCACAGTCCTTCTGATAGCAAGAGTGGTCCAAAGGTACATTTTAAGGAGGAAACATTTGGGCAGAGAGCTTTCAGTGACAAAGTGAGTCCTGTACCCAAATGTCAGCCTCCTCCTCTTGGAGGGATCTGAACGTGTAAACCAAAGCCTCATGCCCACAGTCCACTGATTTACCCACCACCCAAGCATCTGTTCATTCGTTCAGCTTTTGTTGACCATCAAACACTCTTGTGCCTGCAATGTGCTGGCTCTGTCATGAGGAATGGAAATCAATGACCACAGTGGCAGAAGCAGCTGTTTGTTCAGTGGGATTTACAATGAGGCAGGGAGGGGGAGTGGAAGATGATAATCAGTCACATACATCCAGATTGCAGTGGTGATGAGTGCCATCAAACAGATACCTGAGGCTGTGTAACCTGAAATCTGTAGAAAGAACCAAGCCCAACAGCAGAGAGAACAACATGAGCTGCTGGAGCAAGTCCTTCTGGCTGCACCACCCCAAGGTGTACAGCTGGACATAGGTTTGCAAACAAAGCAGTTGTTGTAAAGCTCATGACCAAAAGTGTGAACACTGTGACTGCTTGTGCAGTTCATCTTGATTGTCAACATGATTGACTTAAGATTGGTAAAGCATACTTTGGATATATCTGGGTGGGACCTGGGTGCATGACCTTGGGACCATATCTGGTCCCTGATCACTTCCTCTCAGACTTCCCCTGGTCTCTCCTCCCCAAATGCACTGGTGAGATCTCCCAAGACCCCACTGTCCCCGGGCAACTCTGTTCTGCATCCTCCATATTCTGTGGCCCCCACCACCAAGATCCTAGTTCCCACGAGAAGGAACGCAGTTAGCTTGGTACAGAAATGATGCTTTCTCCCAAGCCATCAGTGCCAACAGCTAAGTATGTCAAAAAGACAAGAAATCATGAGCCTGTCTCATGGATTGGGGAAGGTACCTAAGAATATATCAAGGCCAGGGATTTGGTTCAACGGTATAAGCACCTCCCTGGCAAGCGCAAGGTCATGAATTCAATCACCGGTACCAAAAAAAGGAAAGAATACATCATCATTGTGGGAAGCTGACAAGGCGCGATGGGGTCTGACACACCCTACACAAAGTCTCAGCTGAGGTCCTGCCTTCCATTCGGAGCTACCATTGATGTCCTGCAGAGGGATGAGCATGATGCTCATTGAGCAGCATGAGCTGCTGATCTGTGTGCACAGGATGGTCTAGGCCTTCAGAGAAGAGGCCCTCTGCCTGGAGATTGGCCGTTAGTCTTCTGGGGACTATGCAGTATCACCCACACTTCCCCTACATCCTTTGGTGGTATCAAGACTTCCTACCATCAACCAGGACACAACCTCTTCCCCTGACCACCTGTCTCTTCAGGCTGAAGACTCTCGCTTATTGCTGGTGAAAAACACAGCTAGTTCTGGGTCTAATTGGTTTTTCTAGAGCCAACAGCCCATGCCTAATGCCATCATCCCAAAAGGCTGAGGACCAAGATCACCAGTGAGAAAGCCAACACCATTTCCAGTATGTTCTCACTGTGTGACAGCACTCATTCCAGTGAGTGGTTAAAAAAAATTAAAGTTAAAAAATACCTTTAAATTATATCTAAAGAGATATTGAGAAAGAAAAGAGAGAACACAAAAACTTTATTTTTTTAATTTTAAAGAGAATAAAACAAAAGAGAACAGAACAAAGCAAATCAAAACAGAACAATGCAAGCAACACAGCACTTCACAACAAGACAACCGGATATCAACAGTAGCTACCATAATGTCTCTTTCCTTTGAAAAAGTTGACATACCTTCACATACAATAATATCAAACATAATAAAATAATATAATACCATTCAAAAGAATGAAAGCATACAGGATTTCAAAACCAAATAATAGGAAATGAACAATGGCTATTATGACATCTCATTTTCCTTAAAAAAATTTGTTCATACTATCACACATAATAAAATCTAATAAAACACAACAGGATAGAAGCAATGGAAACAGAAGAACAAAAGTATGGTAGGACTTCAAAGCAAGAAGATAGTAAATCAGCAATGGCTGCCATAATGTCTTGTTTTCTTCAAAGTAGCTGTTCATACCACCACATATAATAAAATGAAACAAAACAGAATAAAACCACTCCAACCAATGAATGAAAACATTATAAGACTTCAAAGCAATATAATGGGAAACCATGATTACCATAAAATCTTATGTACTCTTACCATTTCTTACACTAGGGAGACTATACAGTATTTACACATGTGAGTTTGATTTATTTTGTGAGTATGGTCTCAAGTTACATCCATTTATTTGTAAATATTTCAGTGTGATCATTCTTTACAGCTAAGTAGTACTTCATTGTATAAAAGTACCACATCTTTTTTATCCATTCCTCAGTTGATGGGCACTTAGGTTGTTTCCAAGATCTGGCTATTACATATTGTGCTGCTATAAACATGGGTGCACATATATCACTGTGGTATGATGTTTTCAGTTCTTCTGGGAATATGCCCAGAAGTGGAATAGCTGGGTCAAATGGGACTTTCAATCCTAGCTTTTTGAGGAATCTCCAGACTGACCTCCATAGTCTACACTCCCACCAACAGCGCAGAAGAGTTCCTTTTTCCCCACAGCTCTCCAACGTTTGTTGTTGGTAGTTTTGTTGATCCTGGCCATTCTTTCTGGAGTGAGATGGAATCTCAGTGTGGTTTTAATTTGCATTTCTCTAATGACTAATGATGCTGAACATTTTTCAAGTATTTATTTGCCATTTGTATTTCTTCATATGAGAACTGTGTATTCATCTCAGTTGCTCATTTTTGGATAAGGTCTTTGTATTTTGGGGGTCTGATTTTTTTTAATTTTTTATATGTTCTAGACAGAAGTCTTTTGTCTGAGGGACAGTTTGCTAAGATTTTTTTCCCAATTTGTGGGTTTCCTTTTCACTATGCTGGAGATTTCTTTCAACTTGCAGAAACTCTAATAAGATGTGATCCCAGTTATTGATTCTGGGAAGTATTTCCTGTGCATTTTGATTCTTGTTCATGAGTTATCTACCTACCCCTATGTCTTCAAGATTTCTACCTACTTTGTCTTCCAGCAGATTTAGTGTTTGTGTTTTAATATTTAGATCTTTGATCCATTTAGACTTTAATTTAGTACATGGTGATAGGCATGAGTCTAGTTTTAGTTTTCAGCATATGGACAGCCAATTTTTCCAGCACTATTTATTAAAAAGACTATCATTTTTCCAGTGAATGTGTTTGGCACCTTTATTAAAGATAAAGTGGCTGGGTGGAACACAGAGATTTTAAAAGTAAGAATAATTCACATTCATATAGAACCACGTATCATTCAAAGTGTTAAAAGGAAGATTTCCCAAGGTCACAGAGTTAATTGCTAGAAGACATAGAGCTGTCATTTTCTGACTTAAATTGCTGCAGTGCTTCCTCTAGACCAGATGCCCCTGTGGACTCACTCAACTTGGCTCATTAAGAAAGAAGTAAGATCTTTCTTTAATCACCCATGACTTTGTCCAGTTTCCTGAATTTTTCAATGAAATATGATGAAGCCCTGAAAAACAATGGGAGTGTTCTCTCCCCTTCTCCTAGGTCAGAGCTGAGGTTCCACCTCCTATTCAAAGGCTGTTTCTCACTACAAGGAAATGATGGGTGCATCATCCAGGACGGGAGCCCACAAACCAAAGGTCCAGCAGGATAATTCTGTAGATTGCCTTGCCCAATCATGTCCTTCTTCAATTTCTTGCACATAGCTCTCAGATATCAGAATGCCACATCATGATCTGGGAACGTCCTATCCTGGAACAGTCCTTTAACTTGTGGGTGTCAGTTGTTGTGTTCCAGTAACAAGAAAGTGACTAAAATAGCATTTGAAATCACATTTTTAGTTCTTTTTTTTTTTAGTTCTTTATATATTCTAGATGTTAGTCCTTTGTCTGAGAAATAGCTGACACAAGGTTTTTCCTACTCTGTGGGCTGTCTCTTCACTCTGTTAATGGTTTATTTTGCTGTGCAAAAGCTTTTTATTAAGATCCCAATTGTTGATTCTTGGTAATATTTCCTATGTAATCAGTGCTTTGTTCATAAGGTCTTTGCCTGCATCTATGTGTTCAAGAACTCTACCCAGTGTATCTTCCAGAAAATTTAGTGTTTCTGTTTTTATTTTAAATCTTTTATCCATTTCAAGTTTAGTTTAGTGCATGGTGGGAGATATGGGTTTAATTTTAATCTTTGGCATATGGAAAGCCAGCTTTTCCAGCACCATTCATGAAAGAGGTTATCTTTCTTCCAGGCAGGTGTTTGGGCTCCCTTGTTGAAAATAAGGTGGCTGGGTGCATTTGGAGTTATTTGTGCATTTTCTAATCCATTCCATTGATCCTCTGGTCATTTGGTTTTGTTTCGATTTGTTGCCAGTACCATGTTGCTTTTACCACAATAGCTCCTTAGTACCATTTCAAGTCAGAGATTATGATGCCCCCTGCCTTGTCTATGTTGCTCAGAATTGCTTTTGCTATTCTAGGTCTCTTATGGTTCCAAATGAATTTTAGGATTGCTTTCTCTAATTCTGTAAAGTATACTATTGGTATTTTGATTGGAATTGCATAGACCTCCCATATTTAAAGATCCATTTCCAGAGGAGCTAAAGATGGCCAATCAGTGAGCAACAAAATACAGAGCCTCCCAGGGAGAAACAACTCATATGCCAGAATAAAACATCCTGGAGAGACCCAGACAGATGGAGATGGATCCTCTTGACACAGGAAGAAATTAAAGTGAAAAAAACTCATTAAACATGCAGTCTCGGGGGTACAATTGGAACAGCTAAAATTAGAGGACACAGCGCTTTCATTGCAACCCGCCAAGCCACCCAAACTTGCACTGGCCTTAGGGTAGTGACCTGCTGTGATCCACAATGCTTCAGAAGAACCATAACCAACAAGAAAAGGGGCTGAGACCTCCACTATACACCTGTATGAAAGAAACCAAAAAACTCGTTCCCTCCACAATTCACAGGAGCCACAGCCACGCTGAAGTCCATTGGGTTGGTAAGCCCAATGGAGAATGGAGCTGGCGAAGGGACCTTCATTAATCCATGGTTAGTGTTGGGAATAAGAACCCCCCACACAGGAAGGGCATGACCAAATGGGCGATGTGTTGGAATTGGGCAGGAGGAGCCTGAACTAGGAACAACAGTGACTTCAGTTGGTTGCTCCCACCCCAGAGCAGACTCATGGGATTTGCTTGGCCTGGGTCATGCCCCTGGCCAGGACCCAATAAGCCATCCCAAACCGATTCCCTAGGCCTCGCACACACTAACCTGGTGAAGGCCCCTGAAGTTTGACTGGCCCAGTGGGGAGGGCCCAGCATATGCAACCCCTGCTTACACCTCAGTAACAAGAGCAAACAGGAGAGGGCAGAAATCCCTCACCAGCGTGCTTCAGAAAAACCATAATCACCAAGGAAAAGGGCTGAGACCTCCACTATACACCTGTATGGAAGAAACCAAAAATAGGACAAGAGAGAGAAACAAGAAAAATCCCCCATCCCCACACCCTGAGAACATTGATCCAGGAGAGGGAAATACAAAAGAGACTGAGGGCATCAAACACGCAACATCAGACACGGCTTCAATGGACATTAAGAGATATCTTCAGGACCTTGTAGATGAGCTCAAAACTGAAATATTAAATCAGCTAAAGCAAGATATAAGTAGATTAATAAAAGAAATGCTAAGCACCTCTCAAGAAGACACAGACAGAAGAAAGGAAGAACACAAAAAAAGGAGAGAAGCATTCGATAAAGAATATAAAGAAAATCTAGAATACACAAAACAGATTCAAAAAGATTACCAGGAATTTAAAAACTCCATTGAAAGCTGGCAAAACTGCTTTAAAGAGACTAAGATAGACTATCAAAACTAGAAGACAAGTTTGCAATGTGTGATCATGAAAGGAAAGATCTTTTAAAAATAACAAGAAATCAGGCAGTAACAATACAAAGGCTAGAGGATGACAAGAGAATCTATAATTTAAGAATAAGAAACATGAACAAAGAAGCAGGAATAAAAACAGGCAAATTACAAAGGCTAGTCATGGAAATAATTAAAACTTCCCAAGCATGGGAAAAGAAAATGATATTCGGTTATGTGAGGCATACAGAACTCCAGCCACCTACAACCAAAACAGATCTACACCCAGACATATAATAATCAAGATACCAGAAATCCAATATAAAAACAGAATATTAAAAACCGTCAGAGAAAAGAAACAGATTACCTATAAAGGTAAGCCCATCAGAATCACATGGCTGACTTCTTGACACAGACCATCAGATCAAGAAGAGCTTGGAGCAAAATATTCCAAGCCCTGAAAGAAAATAACCTCCAGCCCAGATTGATGTACCCTGCAAAACTGTCACTAGAAATTAATGGAGAAACAAGATGCTTCCATGACAAAGAGGAACTGGGGGAGTTTGTGACCACCAATCCAACCCTACAGAGAATACTGAAGAACATTCTAGAGAGAGAGAAAAAAAACCAGGATTTTAGGAACAGTGGGAGAAAGGCCTCAATGAACAGGGCAGGCAGTAGAATGAAGGAGAAAACTAGACAAACAAAGGCAGAAAAATAGCCTAAAAGAAATGAGGCAGAGAAGGATGGCTAGAATCTCTAACATAGATGGCCTTGATACAATATACTGTTAATAGTGCACCAGGATTTAAAACCCACAATACTCACACTACTCTGCTTAGATGTATTATATTCTGTTCCAGTCATTCTACCTGTACTAGATTTGAGGGCACAGACAGAAATCCCAAAAATAACAGGATATAGTGCGGTAATCAGCCTTAATTTCCTATTAACTTAATCTAAAGCTCTGTAAAACCTATACTGTTTTACCATGACTAATCATAATCAAATCTGGTTTATTAGATCCCTGTTTTGTATTGATAGATTTTATTCAAAGCTGTTATGACTGATAGTATCAAGTCTGAGAGTATAGGCAACTGCACTGAAGATGACAAGATCCACTAGAATATCCACTCTGGTTTGATTATTACCTGTCTTTGAAGCTTTATACTGTCTACAATGTTTGATTTTTACTAATATTGTTATGCACTGCTATATTCAATTATACTGCTATATTCAATTATGCCTGATGATATAGACAATTCTATTGAAGGTAATAAGAGACAACACAGTAATCATTGTAGATCACCTTGTACTGTGGTTTTATACGACTTTTTGGTTTCATGTTTTTATAGGAATTTGTTTTGTTTTGTCTTGCTAGGTTTTGTTTTTCCCTCTAATACAGAAAGGATAGAAATACATGTAGAAACTCTTGCATGCATAGCAGTTTACAGTCTCACTGTTTGACTATCTACTTTATATGCTTTAATTTTGTAACTTGAACAACTATTTCTAAGAGGACAATATGTAATTTATCAACTAGTGATTTCTTACTGTTTATCTTCTTTTGGAAATTCTGTATTATCTCTACCCTGTACATGTTTTTTCTCTTTAAATAAATAAACAAAGATCCATTTCCAAAAATGTGCATCTGAAATGAATTGACACTTCTCAGATGAAGCAGCACAAACAGCAAATGAATATATGAAAAAAATGTTGAACATCACTGGTCATTCAAGAAATGCAAATTAAAACAATGCTGAGTTTGCATCTCACTCCAGAAAGAATGGTCATTATCAAGAAATCAACCAATATCAAAATGTGGTTGGGATATGGGGGAAAAAGAACCCTTCTCCACTGTTGGTGGAAATGCAGACTGGTGCAACCACTGTTGAAATCAGTGTGGAGATTCCTCAAAAATCTACAACTACAGGTTCCATTTGACCCAGTTATTACCCTTCTTGGTATTTTCCTGATAGAATTAAAAGCATAGTATCAGGGACCTGACCAAGAGTATTAGAGACCTGGCCAAGAATCCCAATTGCCTGTATCAAGGGTATGGTGAGAGAATAAAACAAGAAACAGAGACAAGTTTAGTAATACATGATGAGTGACTGGGCAGTCCATGCCTCCATATGGACCAAGAGAGTGACACTCCAAGGCAGCCACTATTTATTGGATATACACAGTGACAGGCGGGGCCAGCTGAAGATTCACAGTTGGTAAAAGACAGAGGTCTATGATCCAATGGGCAAGTGTAATCTTGGGATACCTCCGGAGGGCAGAGCTGATCTTATGCCAAGAAGGATCTTGCCCTGGAGTGTTTTTTGAACTTAGTGGTCTTAGTTTTAGTTTTAGTGGATGGGAGAGTGTGGCCCATCCCTAAAGAGTTAATGGGAAATCTAAAATGGGTAATATTGATAATCCCAAGGCTCCATTTATCACTCGGGGAAGTATGCAAAATTAACCATTGTGAACTTGTGGTCCCAAACATATCCCCACTTTTGTTTTTGTAATTACAGCAGTTGGAACAGCACATAGGGTATGATAACCATGGTAGCAACAAACATCCCCAGGAGCTTGTGGGAGGTCCTGTCACATCGCTGGGATGTCAGCCTTCCTTGTGTCATTTTTAGTTGTTCTCGTGTCATAGGTTTTGTATCCTGTGTGGGTCTTAGTACTCATGATGTCGGGCTTTTCTCCAGGGTCATCCTCAAAAATTTCTGCACTGGAGAGCTGAATGGGGACAGACTCCACCAGGGGGCTGGGATTTTCCTCTCTCCATGGTCACATATTCCAGGAGGGCAGCCATAACAGCGATCCATTGCCTGTTAACACAAGCATACCCTCGGCCTATGTAATTAACTGACCTGAACCAGTCCATTTTGTCCTGTTTGAGTGTCCTGCTTAGTTTGACAGCCTGTCAGCAGCAATAGTGAATTTGTGGTTCCCCCCAGTGTCACACCACAGAGATGTATGCACACCCACATTTGTAGCAGCACAGTTCATAACAGCTAAATCTTGGAAACAGCCCAAATGCCCATCAACCAATGAGTAGATAAAGAAAATGTGGGGATTTTTTTATACAATGGAGTACTACTCTGCTATAAAAAAGATAAACGTGAGACATTTCTTGGTAAATAAATGGACCTTGAGACCATACTCTTAAGTGAAACAAATCAGACATATGTGTTCAAATATCATGTGGTTTCTCTGGTATGAGAAACTGGAGTGTAAATAAGGACCAAAATGTATAATACATTGTGAAATAGGAAGAAAATGTTCAAATGGGAAGGGGAGCTGGGGAGGGAGAGGGGGAAAGAAGGAAGAGACAAGAGAAAAAAATAAAAAAATGGAAACAAAGCTTTTGTAAATAGGGACAGGAAGAGGAATGAGAAAAAAAAGAATCAGGTCTTATTGTATACAGGTGCAAATTCTCTAAGATGACTATGATCATTATGTAATATAAAATGTACCAATAAAATTAATTAAACAAGTTACAACATTTTAACAAAATAATTTTAAGAGTTAACCACAGGAAAGCCATGCACTTGAATTTTACTGCCATTGTGACCAGCACTGACTTCAGACAAGCTCCATATCTCTTTCAACTTTAATTTTGTTATCATAGGAAAGAGCACCTTTCTTCCTGGGCAAGTTTGTTTCAGGTTTTTTGTTTGTTTGTTTGTTTTTACTAGTTTCAGATTTTATTTATAATTTACTGAAATGAGAACTCAGCTATAAAAGTGATTATTTCACCTTCTTGGCCTGGATCAGGAGAAACCAACAGGTTAAGGTAAAAGAGCTATGAACCAAGATGCATTATGTTGTCCCAAATATATGAGATCTTTCATTCTGGAAAGACCCCAAGACCTCCATTGCACTTTTATTTGAATCTAGTATTTGGGACAATTGTCCAAGAGGGCCAGTATTTCCCAATGTAATTTTGAGATAATAAAACAAGCAACAAAACAGTGTTTGGGATTTCAGTTTCTTACCCTTATCATCCAGACTCACTGCCTCCCATCATCAATATTTATTAAGCATTTACAGTGTACTAGGCACAATAGAACATACAGAAAACATTGCCCCTGCTCTGGAGGAGCTTACATTCTAAAAGGAAAAAAAAAATACACCTCTTTTAAAATGCCAAATTTTGTTTGGTGTTTTCTGTAAAGTACTGAGGAAGTATTCTTTGAGTGAGCTTTGGGTATAACTTAGCCCCATCATTAGAGAAGAGAGAAAGGATTTTAAAAGTGGACAACGACAGACTATTCAGGATAGGGAGACAGACACCAGCTCATCAGCTAAGGAGAGAAGTGCTGCGGTGAAGAGGGTGAGGGAAGGAGTTTGTGGGATGCCAGCAAAGGAAGCAGGTATCTTAGACATCGGGTGGAGCCAGAAAGATCAGGCAGCCTTTTCCCAAGCACATGGCCACCAAATAGGAATGGTTGGTGACAAGACAGAAGGATAAAAAAGGTCATCTTGTGCACCTGACAAAGAATAAAGGATCAAAATGGAAGGCAAGCTATAAAGAGTGTTAAGAAATTCTTAAAAACCAAAAGTAATCTGGAAGCACAAAACTTACAGTTAATGCTACCCAATGTCATGATGGGCCAAGAACACTGTGGCTCCCTAAGTTAGAAAATGCCGTAAACCAGAACTTTAAATGGAACACATTAATTTTTTTTCCAATCTCCCCCTCTATCATAAAATAATTTTTTCAATTATTTTGGGGGGAAAGGGAAAAAGGGGAGACATGGGATGTGGCTGAGAACGGTAGTTTCTGACTAGTATTTGTTAAGATAAACTTTGCCTTTAAACTTGGAAAAAGCCCATTAGCTGCCAAGAGGGAATAAGATAAATTTGCAAGAACACACAATTCTCTTCAGAGAAGGTTCAAAACCAAAAGGCTAATTTACATGAAAAGCTGTAGAGAAAGTAGTTGAAAAGTCCATTCATAAAACTGTTATTCCACTTCCATGAACTTAAGACATATGTTCTTAACACAATTATGCTTAGATTGTTCATGAAAATTTCTTAAAACATTAAACAAAGCTAGCCATCATCTCAAGTTATTTCCCCATTAACTATTTTTACAGCACATGCATGTTATGCAAATATCAAAAAAATCACAAAAGCAAAAAAAAAGCTAAAAAAAGTTAAATACATGTGGGTTTTTTGTTTACTGCTATGCTTGATACCAAGCAATTCATTTTTACTGCATCTTTGCTTTTACATTTGTTTTTAGGTTGCCTAAAACATTTAAATATAAATAAAATGTGTAGCAAAAATAATGAAAGCAAACAGCAGGTAACTTTACAAATAATGGAATGTGAACCATTTCTGCCCTTATCCAGAGTAAACGGGTGAGAACTTTGTCTAAAGGAACACCCTGAAGATGCAGGCAGAGACATGCATGCTGAGGCTGCTTCCTCCCGGGAACATGGGGATCCACACAGAGGACCCGTGGGGTATGTCTGCCACAGCCGCGGAGGTGCTCCGAACCTTAAAAGTACCCACAATAACTAAACCTCTATCTGGAACCAAAGATTCCTTTTACTCCCCACCAGGACAAACCAATATGTAGGCAGTTCTCTTTGCTTAGACATGGAAGCAGTTTTAACACTGGCCCTTGTGAAGCCACAATGTACCAAAAGTACTATGCAGAACAACTGTAACTTGTATAAAAATTCCACTTCCCCATATTGGCCATCTCAAGATGAAAACAGATAACTCTCTAAATATTAACTGGCTCTACTCCCCTAATATTAAACATAAAACCACATGGGAAATATAGAAATTCAAATAGAAGTAACATAAACCTGTCATAAACCATAAACAAAAAACTATTTGTGGGACAGCATGAATGACAAATGGTCTACTGTGTAAATTTTAGAAAGAGGCAGACAAAAGCTGGAAGGCCAGTTAATTTTCCCCTCCTTCTCCTGCTTCAGCTTCATCTCCTTGGGTATCCTATGTCCACAATGTCAAGTTCGTCTCTCAGTAACTGCATTATTAGCATGCTGTCCTTGTATGATCCCTCACTTAAAGTATCAAGTTCAGCAATGGCTTCATCAAAAGCCTGCCAGAGAACAGGCTTTCTCTGGAGAGTTCAGAATCTCGTAATAGAACACGGAGAAGTTAAGGGCCAGACCCAATCTGATAGGATGCGTTGGTTGCATTTCCTTTTTGCTGATTTCAAAAGCTTCTTGGTATGCTTGTTGTGACTGATCCACAATTCCTTTCTTAGCATCTCCAGCAGCAACCTCGGCCAAGTAACGGTAGTAGCCTCCCTTCATTTTCAAATAAGACTTTGCTCTCTGCTTGTGAAGCATTGGGGATCAAGAACTTTTCCAGAAGAGACAGGACATCGTTGCAGGTTTCCCTTAGCTCGGTCTCAATTTTCTTCTCTCTGTATTCTCGAGCCATCTGCTGCTTTTTCCCAGCACCTTCCGTCTTTTGCTCAATACTAGAGACAACCCTCCAAGATGACCTACGGGCTCCTACAACATTTTTATAAGCAGTGGAGAGAAGATTCCTCTCCTCGTTAGATCATTCAGCGCCTTGCTCAGCTACAGACTTCACGCAGGCTGCCATGTCATCATATCGCCCAGCCTGCTCGGCCAGTTTGGCCTTCTGTACCAGCCGTTTTTATCCATGCCTGGATGTTCTGTGTCCTGCATGGGTACTGGTGGACAGACCGGTGCAGCGGCCTCTTGTTTCAGGTTTTATTTAAGCATGTAAAAGCGCTTTGTAATCTACCAAGCAATGTGTAGCTATAATTACCATTGTGAAAGCCCAGAACACCTAGCACAATAAGGCTCACATTCTAAAAATTCAGTTAATAGTGATAGATGGGGTGCTTTGGTTTTATCAAAGGTCAGGGAGCAGATTTGTGAACAGCGAAGCCGTGAGCAATGCAGGAAGCCCTTTCAGACCTGAATTCGCTGTGGGAAAATGCGCAGCCATATCTTATAAAGTAAAACCCATCATCTATAATGCAAGCTCCATCCGCAATCAATCCACACAGGAAACATTGGTGCACAGGGGTATGGAGTTTGAGAACAAAACCAAGGGTCCTATTTCAACATCAGCATCACTCAGAAAGAGAAACAGGTAAGGCCTGCTGGCTTCTACCTGCAGACTTCTGCCCTGCAATCTGTCATGAGACCGAACAAGGTCTGGCAGAGACCTTTGTGAGGGTCTCATCTATGCAGACACAGCGGGGGTTCTGATGGGGTATTTGCCACCAAATGCCACAGTGACTGTCGTGTCCTCCTTCTTCCCACTCCAAGCCCTTTCAAGCCTTGCTTCTGCACCAAAACTCAGCCCACTCATCAGTGGGAAAGGCCAGCCTCCCACACTTTGCTTCCTCCCATGTTGTCCCAAAGGTCCCAGCACCACCTTTGACCAGACTGATGGACTGGCTGGAGACCTGATAAGGAAAGTACCACCCCCCAAGATCACTCGAGTGTCACTGTTTAAAGGTTGACAGAAAAATGGCCCCAGATGTAATTTCCAAGAGCATTCACCTTCGGAAGCAAATAGCCTATAAAATCAGATTTATTTTGCCAACCACAATAATAGATATTGTGCGTCAGCCATTCATCAGGGGCACGTTATTCCTCATGACCTTGTTGGACACCCTGTTAGACTGGTAGCAAGTCCACAGATACTAAAGCTGCCCTCGCTGTTCCTTCTGGGATGCTATTGCCTCCTCCAAGTTACCACCCTGTCAGCAACTGTGCTGGGGGAGCAATCCAAACCTAGGCACAGAGGCACTGAGACCCACCTGTCCTTGTGCAGGTTTCCAGCTCTCAGGGGCCCCTGGGTGCTCTACTAGATTCATTGCCCAGTCTGATTCTCTGAGCATGTGACTTACCTGAGTCTCAGTGTGGCAGTTGAGGGGCCCCCTAGTCATTACTAGAATATCCAGCCAGTTCTCAGGACCTCGGCATCTGTCACACCAGCCTCATGCCCGTGCCCCTTTACACCTCATGCTTCCCTTTGCTCAGGCTGGCTACCTGCCTAGAAGCCCTTCCTATTCCTCCTTCCACCTCCTCAAACCACACAGACCAAGTGGGGCTGTGGGCATCACCTATTAATGCTTAGCAGCCCTGCCTTGGGCTGGAAGCTCCATCTCCAGAGCCCTCACCCATGAGATTCCTACTGGACGCCTCAAACAAGACACACAGAATTCAATAAATGGCATAAAAGATGAGAGCCACTGGTCTCAGTTGCTCGCACATGGCCAGACACAAATGAGCTCTTGTGTTGCCTCTTGTGGGTGCCATAGAGAGCTCATCAGCACTTCCAAGCCTCTCTGTGCACCCTCCAGAGAATTCCCACTTGAATTCTATAGGAAGTAAGATTTCCGGAAATCTCTTCATTCCCATATTTCCTGAAAATAACTTCCCTGGTGATCATTTCCTCAGCCTTCCAAGATGGCTCAATCCTAAAATTCTATGTTCAGTCTCTTCTGATTGTAAGTATTCCATTTGCTTCTCCGTGCCAATCCTAACTGATAAAATGGGCAAATGCTAACATTTTAATGGCTAGCTCCAGAAATAGTTCTAGGAAATAAATTTTATTTGCTAAGGGGAAAACACTCTCTTAAAACTTACTTAGGGTTAGAGGACAAGACACTAGGTCAAATCTGCAGGTAGGATCTTTCTCTATAGTCAAGGGCTCCTGGTAAAGGAGGACTGGGGTGGAGCCAGGGATGATACCACCTGCCCCAACCTTCCAGTCTGCAGTACATGGCGCCTAGGAATTCCACGCTAACTATAGCTGTCTTGTAGAAGCAACAGAGCAGCAGCCTCCATACAGGGAATGGCTGAGGTTCAAATCCCTGGAGGGGTGCAGGAATCCTGAAGGTGTCCACTCTGCCCAGTGCCCCCTCTCCAGACTTCCTGGGCTCCTAGCCACACCCCAAAAACTCCCATTCTCCTCCCCAAGAAATGGGTATGGCCTTGGCTCCTACATGCTCCCTAGCCAAGCCTGAGGGAGCCAAACTCCCATGAGCTTCTTGGAAATGTGAACATGAGAAGACTGAGTTTGAGGGAAGGTGTTTCTGGTACAGCTTGGCTAATAAGAGATGTTTAGTGGTAGAGGAAGTCAAGGTGTGTACACTACTATTAAGCATGAAACAACTAATATAAAGTGCAAAAAAATGTATCAGTGGTAAAAGCAACTCATTTAAATAAACTCTACAGAATTCCAGTGGGTATTGTGCTCATTCAAAAATGACCCACCCAAAACCCCCATGGACAGATTTACTCAGGTCTAAAGAGGGTCCAGCTGGTGATTTTTTATGTACATGGATGAAAAAAACCTTTCACCAGAAAGATGCTTCTCCTGGTAACTGGCCATGTGCATGTGTGCTTTCATATTGGAAAGCAAGCTCAGGAAGTGTGTTTTGTAGCTAAAATCTTCCAGTCTACTTTCCAAAGGGGCTAAGACATTTTCCATTCTCACCATCAGAGGATGAGCTTTCTAGATGGCCCAGCTTTCCACAACCAGCAGTTTCATCAGTGTTCTTAATTACTAGGGAATATGTGATATATAAAGTGTGATTTTTTAAAAAATATGGTATTTTTCTCTATGTAGAAGACCCAAAAAACTCCATTAAAAGACTACTAGAGATAACAAACAAGTTCAGTTGTGTAGCTGGATACAAAGTCAATGCTCAAAAATCAATAGCACTCCTGTACACAAATAAAAAATTCACTCAGGGAGAAATTATGGAAATATCGCCCTTTACAATAACATCTAAAAAAATGAAATACTTAGGAATCAACCTAACTAAAAATGTAAAAGACCTATATGCTGAAAATTATACTATGCTGAAAAAGGAGACTGAAGAGGATATTAGAAAATGGAAGGACATTCCTTGCTCTTGGTTAGGAAGAACCAACATTGTGAAAATGGCTATACTCCTAAAACTGTCATACAGATTTAACACAATCCTAATCAAAATACCATTGACATACCTCACAGATCTAGAGAAAACACTCCTAAAATTCATTTGGAAACAGAAGAAACCTAGAATAGCAAAGGCAATTCTAGACAACAAAAGCAAGGCAGGAGGCATCTCAATTCCTGACTTGAAACAGTACTATAAAGCCACAGCGATAAATTCAGCTTGGTACTGGCAAAGAAATAGACCTGAGGATCAATGGAACAGATTAGAAGATGCAAGCACAGCTACAAAGACACTCAGCCACCTGATATTTGACAAAGGGGCTAAATATGTCCACTGGAAGAAGGATAGTCTCTTTAATAAATGGTGTTGGAAAAATTGGCTCTCTACATGCTGAAGACTGAAACTAGATCCATGCA
>PVLA01009765.1:0-33641 GCA_004027455.1 Hydrochoerus hydrochaeris | reverse complement strand
CAAACGCAAACTGCATGGGAAACACTTCAAAGAATCAACAAATGGGACCTCATATTATTGAAAAGTTTCTGCACTTCAAAGGAAATCACCAACAGAGTGAAAAGAAAACCAACAGAGTGGGAAAAAATTTTAACCAGCAACCCCTCAGACAAAGGACTTGTGTCCAGAATATATAAAGAATTGAAAAACATCAAGCCCCCCAAATTCAAAGACCCTCTCCAAAAATGGGCATCTGAGATGAACACAGAATTCTCAGAGAAGGATGTACAAACGGCAAATAAATACATGAAGAAATGCTCACCATCACTGGTCATTCAAGAAATGCAAATTAAAACAGCATTGAGATTTCACCTTACTCCGGAAAGAATAGCTGCCATCCAGAAATCAACTGATAACAAATGTTGGCGAGGCTGCGGGGGAAAAGGAACACTGCTCCACTATTGGTGGGAATGTAGACTGGTGCAACCATTATGGAAATCCATATGGAGAATTCCCAGAAGACTAGGATTGGAAACCCCATTCAATCCAGCTATCCCCCTCCTGGGTATTTTCCCCAAAGAACTGAAAAGTTCATATCACAGTTATATGTGCACCCATGTTCATAGCTGCACAATTTGTGATAGCTAAATCCTGGAAACAACCAAGATGCCCATCAACTGCAGAGTGGATGAAAAAGATGTGGCAGTTTTATATAATGGAATATTACTCAGCTATAAAAAAGGATGATCTTGAGGCCTTCATAGGCAAATGGAGACAACTGGAGACTATCCTCGTTAGTGAAATAAATAAGAATCATATTTATAAATATCATATTGTGTCTCTAGTGTAAAAAGTAAATAAGAACTACAAGTGTAATAAAACCAAAATGTGCAATTGCTATTGTAAAAAAGAAAGGAAAAGAAACTGCTGTAAGGTATATAAATGCATGTATGTTTGTAAAATAGATGACCATATTGCTGAATCTTTGTTGGATCTTTGAGCAAAACTGTTTGTAGTCTGACTGTTTGAATATTTACTATTTACCCTTTAACTTTGTAACTTGAACGACTACATCCAGGATGACAGTACATAATTTATAAATTACTGGCTTCTTAGTGGGGCTTTTTCTCATTCTCCTTTTTCTTTCTTTCTTTTAGAATTCTGTATTGTTGCTACCCTTTTTTCTGTTTTGCTTTTTTTTGCTTCTCTTTAAATAAAATTTTAAAAATGTCTTATTGCTATTGTAAAAAAAAGAGGAAATAGGAAGTGCTATAAAAGATATAGCTGCATGTATGTTTAGATGTGTGGGATTGATGACCATATTTCTAGGTTCTTGTTGGATTGTTGAACAGATCTGTTTGAACTCTCACTGCTTGAGTGTCCACTTTGTGTGCTTTAATTCTGTAACTTGAATAACTATTTCTAAAAGAACAATATGTAATGTATCAACTAGTGATTTCTTACTATTTATCTTCTTTTCTTGAAATTCTGTAATATTTCTACCTTTTTCCTGTTTTTTTCTCTTTAAATAAAAAAATATGAAAAAATATGGCATTTTTTAATTATTAAAATAAATGACACATCAACACCCTCCTCCTTTGTTCAAACACAGTTATACCATCATTGGGCCCCTTTCTGAAGCAGTTCTGGACTCCTCTTTCATGAGTGCCTTTAAGTTGTCTATTGTGGCTGCCTTGATATTCTGAATCTATGCAAAAACATTTACATGTGATGGACATTTTAATTTTGGGAAAGAACTAGAGTAGCACAGTACTAGATCTAGTGAATAAGGTAGATGAGGATACACTGTGGTGTTTTTATTTGACAGAAATTGCCATGAATATTTGACCAATGAGGTTGATCACAGTCTAGGAAGAATGTTTAAACTTTAAAAATTTATTGCAGTAAAAGTCATATTCCCATTAATCCTGCTCAGAATCCTTCCCCTTGCTTCAAACACACTTCTCTTATCATTCTTGGCAATGTGCTTTACTATATAAGTTTTTTTATTTAAACACACACTGTAGCTTTCTATCACTGCTCATATTTCATTGTGTTTTTAATTTGCCTTCCTTGATGACCAGTAATGTTGAGCATATGTTCATATGATTCTTGGCCATTCCTTATGCTCTTTGGTATAAAATCTTTTCTTTTAAAATCCTGCTAGGAGTTGTGGCACATGCTTCTAATCTCAGCACTCTGGGCAGCCAAGGCAGGAGAATCAAAATTCAAGCCCCGCTTTGGAAAGACTTAGAAAGACAGTTTAAAATAAAAAAGTAAAGCACTGAGGATGTAGCTCGGTGCAAAAACCCTGATCTCAGTCTTACACACAAAAAAAAAATTCCACCTACTTTATTTGGCTGACTTATTATTGAGTTGTGTGCCCTTTTTATATGTTCTACACAAACACTGTTGCACAAGTATCTCACAAGTATATTCTTAGATTTGTCTTTCATTTTCCTAACTGTTCCTTTTATATGGTGAGTTTTATTCATTTTTTTCCTTTACAGTTCATGTTTCTTACGTCCCCTTTATGAAATCTTTGCATGACCCAATGTAACAATTATATAATCCTGTGTTTCTTCTAGAAGTCTTACAGCTTTTCATCTTTGTGACTAAGTGTCATTGCACCGTTCCTGGTTATCTTCAGCCACTTTATATGAACACGAACGTACGCATCCAGAGATCTGTTATAGGAAAACGATTTAGAAATACTTAACTCATGTATTACACCTGGACTAATCTCAGAAGTCCAAAGACTACAATTACTGCAGCACAAATTCTTCACAAGTTCTGCTCAGCACACAATTTTCTGCTTCTTATGGTGTCAGAGAGAGAGACAGAGAAAAACAGGATAACTTCTGCATTTCTTTTTCCACAAACCACCCCCAAATCTCATTTATTATTTCCTTTATCCCAGGGCAATGGCAAAAATTAATGGGTTTTTAGTGTTCCTTGAAGGAAAGGCCTTAAGAAATAGGGTCTCTGCAATTAAATTACCAGTGACGGATAGCAGGAGAGGGAATGTGGTACCAGGTTTGCTATGTAAACCTTCTTGCCAGTCATCAAGGGGCAATGGCTGAACAAGAGATAGGTGAGCAAAGGAAAAGCAGACTTTTATCAAAGTCTTACATGCAAAAGAGCTGTCAGAATGAAGACCCAAGGACCAGGATGAACTATTAATGCTTATTACTAGGTTGGCTGAAGCGTGGACATCCATGAAGGAACACAGTTGGATGAGAAAGCTATGCTTTAACAGTAGCAGACCAAGAACAAAAACCCTGCAAGGCTCCCATTCAGGGTCTTCTCAGTCTCCTGGTACAGCTTTTTTAGTTTGGGGTGTGGGACAGGGCACACTCTGGCTTGGGGGTCTTATGACCTATAAATGTAAATGAGAGGACTTCTCCATGGCCTCGGCTTACATGGAAAGGTGGTGACAGTTAGAATAATAGTTTTAGGTTTTATGCTTCTGGCTTCTATGATAAACCTTGAAGAAGGGAAATTCTAGCTTCTCAAAGTAGAATAATGGGTGAGAGCAGAAAGGAGGGAGAAAGTTAGAAAAAGACTTTTCTTTAATGCTTCACTTTGGGGTGTTATTTTCTGAGTCCCAAAGACAAGCACCAAAGTATAAGATTATTATATGTGATTTGATGAAAATCGTAAATTCAGAAGATTGACTTACACAAAGTCACTGCCAGCACCTTTAGTCTCGTCTGTTAACCTCATAGTATTTTATACAGAAGTAGAGGACGAAAATAATCCTACATATCTACATATCATTTGCAAATAATATATAAAGTGATACAATATCACTTCAAGCCCAGGTCCTTTGTTTATCTACCTACACATTTTTAAGGCAGAATGTACAGTCTTTTCATTGTCCTTCCTTTCCATTGAGCATGAACAAGTCCTTCAGGGGGATGCTCAGGAGATCAGTAGATACTGGGAAAGCAACAATAAAAGTCTGCACTAAGCCCACGCCATTGGCAAGATGGAGAGAAGAAATACGATTCTAGTTGTGCCAGGAAGTTTGGAGATTTAAGTCTACAAAAAGAAGCCATGGAATTCCCACCCTCTATGTACCCTTAAAGATAAAGAATGGAGACTTAGAGTTGTTGGTATAGTTACTATGGTCATGTGCTCCCAGGAAGAGTAAGAAATCAGGACCCAAAGAGTTTGAGGGTATAAAAAGCACCCAGTCAATGAGACACCTTCGTGGTTGCAAGTGGCCAGATGAGGATGGCTGGCATCATCTCCAAGGAGCAACTATAAAGAAATCATAGCAAATGAGACACAAACCATGTGGGAAATACTTCAAAGAATCAACAACTGGATCTCATCTTATTAAAAAATTTTTACACTTCAAAACAAATCACCAACAAAGTGAAACAAAAACCCACAGGATGGGAAAGAATTTTAGCCAACAATCCCTTAGACAAAGGACTTACAGCCAGAACATACAAAGAACTGAAAAATAATCAAGCCCCCCAAATTCAAAGACCCTCTCCAAAAATGGGCATCCGAGATGAACACACAGTTCTCAGATGAAGATATACAAATGGCAAATAAATACATAAAGAAATGTTCACCATCACTGGTCATTCGAGAAATGCAAATTAAAACAGCATTGAGATTTCACCTCACTCCAGAAAGAATGGCTGCCATCAAGAAATCAACTGATAATAAATGTTGGCGAGGATGTGGGGAAAAATGAACTCTTCTCCACTGTTGGTGGGAGTGTTGCAGCCACTGTGGAAATCAGTATGGAGATTCCTCAAAAAACTAGGATTGGAAGTTCCATTCAATCCAGCTATTCCACTCCTGGATATTTTCCCAGAAAAACTGAAAAGGTCATGTCACAGCAATATATGTGTACTCATGAGCATAGCAGCACAATTTGTAATAGCTAAATCTTGGAAACAACCAAAACGCCCATCAACCGCAGAGTGGATGAAAAACATGTAGTATTTTTGTGCAATGGAGTATTACTCAGCTATGAAAAAAGGATGATCTTGAGGCCTTCGTAGGTAAATAGAGGCACTGGATACTAGCCTCATAAATGAAATAAATAAGAATGATATTTATAAATATCACATTGTGTCTCTAGTACAAAAATAATTTAAAAACTGAAAGGGTAATAAGATTCTAAACATGTAATAGATATTGAGATAATGAAAGGGAAAGTTCTCTAAAGTATGTAACTGTATGTATGTTTAAGTATGCAAGATAGAGAACCATACTACTAAGTTTTTGTTAGTTCATCAAACAGAATGGTTTGCACTGTCACTGTTTGATTGTCCACGTTTTGTGCTTTGATTTTGTGACTTGAGCAACTACTTCTAAGATAACAATATCTAATTGATCAACTAGTGGCTTCTTACTGTTTTTTTAAAATTCTGTATTATTTCTACCCTTTTTTCTGTTTTGCTTTTTTTCTCTAAATAAAAAGAAAAGGAAGAAATCATAGCACAAGCAGCACGGGCCCCACCCACCACCGTGTCGCCCGCTGTGAGGAGTCATCCGGGACTAGGACACCTGAACAAGCACTATGAGGGACCTAAGGATGGAAGGCAGGACACGTGCTCCGAGGCTTTCCATCCCGCCCAGCGTTTCTTCCCGACTGTGTGTGTTGCTGCTGAAAATGTCGCCCACAGTCATCACCATCCTTGTCTCCTGAGAGCTTCATAGAAAAGCAGACGTTTTATTAAAGAGCACTGCACTTCGAGACAGGCTGAACTGCACTGAAACAAAAGGCAAGCTGTCAGGGTCCAGGGCAGAGGACAGTGCGGAGGGCATCGGTGAGACTGGTCAGAGTGACAGGCTATCTGCTCTTGCTAACTGGAGCTGATCCGAGGTCAGGCTCCTGCCCTCCCACAGAGACCAATACAGAGACCCTCTGTATGTATGTTTAAGGGTGCAAGATAGATAACCATAGAGGGGTGGCTCCTGGGTCCTTGAGAAAGACGCTCCTGGGTCGTAAAAAACTGGCAAGAAGCAGGAAGAAGATTTAGACCTCAAAAGGCCAGAGGAAGCATTTACAATTGCAAGTTTGCTAAAGTAAATGTGCTAAGGGCAGGCAGGTCAGGACTGACAGCAGGAAGGAAACTCCAAACTTAGGCCCAGCGTGGGGTACTAAAAGGCCACTAGGATCCCAACCTCGGACCTATAGAACCAGACACTCCAGAGCTGAGGTCCTTGAACCTGGTTGCAGCAACTTTCTGAATGTTTCAGAGATGCTAAACTTCCGGTTTAGAGAAGGTACTAAACTTCAGGTTCTGAGGTTAGTGACCAGGGTAACCAGAGGCCTGCTGTATTAAGTTGCTAAGCTTAATAAATGTCATTTTTGCTGCTTTGTGAAGGTATGACTGACAAATAAAAATGTACACTTATCATGGTGCACAGTCCAGGGCTGTGATTTAAGCACAGCCCGTGTAACACCTCCTATGATCAAGGTGATTGATGTCATATTGTGTGTGTGTGATCAGAACATTTAAATTCTGCTTTCTTAGCAAATTTCAGTATAGTTTTATTAAGTATAGTCACCCTGGTGGCCAATAGATCCCAGAACTTAGAAAGGGTGCACCCTCTAATCAATAGCTTGACACCCCCTTACCCCTGGACCCCCAGGGACCTCCACTCTAGCATGTTGGGATCAGCTCAGGTTTTTTCAGATTCTACAGACAAATGATATAATGCATTATCTGCTTTGTTTTTCTGGTTTATTCCACTTGTGCTCCAAGTTCATCCATGTTGTCACAAATAGCAAGATTTCCTTTTTTTAAGACTGGAAAGTTTTCCATCGTGCATACATGCCACATTTTCTTTATTTGTTCACCCATCTACAGACAGTTTGCTGTTTCTATGTCTGGATGACTTTGGACAATGCCACAGTAAACTTGAGAATGCAGATGTCTCTTCAGGGTACTAATTAAATTTGTTCTGGATATCTACATGAAAAGTAGAAAAGCACAATACTTTTCCTTACTACCATTAAGAGTCATGACCTTTACTTGTAACAAAAGATACCTAATAAAAGAAACAGCAAGATAAGTTTGCATAATTAAAACTTTATGTGACACAGAACCTTCAGAAATCAAGGTCCAGAGATTCAAGGAAAACTGTTCTTATGTTGAAGTTCAATCAAATACAGATGACTGTGCAGAAATGTGCTCGAGCAAAGTCATAGATGATGTGGGAACCCAGCAGGATTTGTCTGTTTAGATTCTTCTCCACCTTCCTGCATGACTCCCTGTCTCAGTTCCTTCCCTCATTGCCCAAGGTTAAAGGAGGAAAGGATTATTTGGCTCACAGTTGGTTGAGGTTTCAGTTCATAGTTGGCTGGAACCATGGGAGAGGGTCGCATGACAGCCATTGCAAAGGAGAAACAGGCCACTGCAGGAAGAAGAAAGCAAAAGCAAGCAAGCAGCCAAAGGTGACCAGAGCCGCTGCCTTCTGCCCCTTTTATAATTCTATCTAGGCTACCCAGCTTAGGGCAAGTGCCAAACCAATCAGTGGACTAATTTAGTAATCACACACCCTTAATCCCAGTGTCCTTAAACCCAGCATTGTACCATAAATCAATCACACACTTTAGATCAGCCACCTCTGAAAAAGCCCCACCTATGACTGCATGAGGTTTTGGGGGGCCTCTAGACACAAGCCTTACACTGTCCTTCTTCCTGGGTACATGGCAGGAACCCTTCTGGAATGAGCATCCTATGGTTTACCTGATGACAAGGTAGGTCAGAGAATTTCTCTGTGGCCAGATCTTATACAGAAAGACAGGGAAATTATAAGTAACATTTCTGCTTTCTGTCATCTTCTATGAGAAAGAGAAATTCGGGTTTCTATGACTCACTTCAGAAATCAAGAGACAGGAAAGAGGGCTGGGGATTTAGCTCAGCAGCGTAAGTGCCTGCTTTGCAAGTGTGAGGTCGTGAGTTTGATCCCTGGTATCAAAAAAAAAAAAAAAAAGGAAGGAGACAGAAAGTTAGGGATGGGAGACAGGAAGTGAGGAAAAGGTCAGAAAGAGGCTGCTTCTGAGATTTTCCAGGGCCTTTGTATTCAAAGTGCTTGGGGGTATCGTTTTCTAAGCCCCAGTATTAACTGGAGGTGGGACCGCTTGACCATGTAATAGTTATGTTTTTATTTTTTAAGGAACCCCGGTACTACTTTCTATTACAGCTATACAAATTTACATTCCTAGTAAACATGAATCCCTTTCTCTGCATCCCAGCCAACATTTGATAGCTTTAGTTTTTTGATAATAACCATTCTAACAGGTATGAGATGATATCTCACTGTGGTCTTGATTTGCATTTCCCTAATCTACAGTGATACTAAGCATCTTTTCTACTGGCTATTTGTGTATCTTCTTTGGAAAAATATTTATTGAGATCCTTTGCTCATTTTTCATTTGGGTTATTGGATTTTTTTATATGACACAAAAAGCATAGGCAACAAAAAAAAAAAAGTGGGACTACACCAAATTAAAAAGCTTTTGCACAGCACAAGAAATAACAAAATAAAAAGGCAAGCTATGGAATGGAGGTAATATTTGTAAACCATATATCTGACAAGGCAATAATAGCCAAAATAGATAAGAAACTCATGCAACTCAATAACAAATGTCATTTTGATGAACCAGCTCCCCCTGTAAAACCAGGCCAAAGGGAAAACCAGGAGATTATGTCCACATTAAGGATATAAACCCCAGCATGAAATTTAGGAAAACATGCAATTTTTTTGGCTGTTTTGTTTCAGTGAAAACCCACCCAAGAAAATCTATTTTCATTCCCATAGGGACTTTTCTTGGGCCCTTGGATGCCCACACCTTGGCAAAAGCAATTCTTTTTCTTTAATGTTCTATATTGCTTTTACTACATTAAGGGTATTAGTTTCCGAGTGCTACAGAGAGATGTTCTTTATAGGCCCAGTAAATCACAGGGTAAGAACTAATTGAAACTTGCTTGCTATACCTTTGTGGGCTGAGTCTTGCAACAGGAAAGCAATCAGGCAGCAATTAAAATGCTAATGTAGGGCTCACCCCAGTTGGGCACTCTTGCCAAGATGCACTGCACTGCCCCGCAGAATTCATAAGAGCCAGCCCCGGCTGCACTTCATTTAGAAGCCATCGATTTATCAGAACTGCAAATAACACTGCGGGAGACATTTTGCCAAAGGAAAATAACAGCCACCACAATCATAAAAGAACTGTTCTTACACAAACCAAATTCTTTTCAATGATTTGAGTCTACTTAGCACCACTGTTTAGGATTTAGGGTAAACCAGCAGGGTTCGGTCTCCTAAAGTTTTATTTTCTGGGGGTCCCAGCCCACAGGCAAAACTGCAGGTGTCACAAGCGAAGACGGGGGTATCAGAAATGTGACCAAGGCATGCTAAGGTGCATTCATCTATTGTCCTCTAGGGTTAGACAAACTTCAGTTCAAGTCCTCATGCTGCCACCTGTCACATTTCCATGGCTGCTCTCCCTTCACTTGCACCTGTTCCAGGTTTTCTCTTCCATCATTGCTTTCCCTCATCCTTGCCTGAGTCCTAGGATCGACTCTATGGCCAGCTCCATGTGGCCCACACCCAGCCCGGGATGCAGGCTCAGCAAAGACCAGGCGGGAAGTTCAACGTGTTCCTACCCAACTTCCCCCAATAAAGTCCAACTCAATTCCACAAAAATGTGCAGAGTCCATACAGATAAGAGACATGGCTGGACATCATATCACTGCCCTTTTGCAGTCTCAGATGGTACCAATGGGGTAGTCAACAAAATAAGGCATGCACATACACACACATGCAGATGCCAGGACTCCCAAGACCTGTAAATTGTCACCTTGTGTGACAAAGGGGGGCTGCAGATATGATTAAATTTAAGATCTTGACACAAGGGGTTATCTTGGACTGTTGGAGGGAAATGCAGTGGACATGGACTGGACTAGTAGGCATGGATGCTTTAACCTGTGTGGTCATGTTTGAATGAAAGGCCTGTGATTTGGGAAAGAGTTTTTCTGGAAAAATTCTCTAAGACTAGGCATATGGAGAATGGAAAAATATTCCCATATATGGAAAAATATATAGGAAACATGTGGAAACGTCCCTTTATGTTTACTGCCATGGGTTGAATTGTGCCCTACAAAATGGTTTGTTGAAGTCCTAACAAACCCCAACCCCCACATACAAATGTGGCTTTCTTTGGAATAGGGTTTTGTAGATGCGATCCAGCTAAGACAAGAAAACACTGGATTCAGCTGGCCCTACATCCAGTGACAGTTGTCCTTATAAGAAAAGGGGAAATGTGGAGACAGAGACAGCGAGACATAGGGAGCAAATCCAAGTGACAGCAGCAATGGAGATTGGAGTAATGGTCAAGAACTGACTGCCTCTACCCCCAGCTGGAGGAAGGAGGAAAAGACCTCTAGACTTTTCAAAAGAAGCATGGGCCTACCTGGTGTTGGACTTCAGCCTCCAAAGCTAGGAGAAAAATAATGTTTTAAGCCCTGATTTGGGAACTTTGCTATTGCAGCTCTAGGATGTCACTCACTCCCAAACTGGAGGCCTCAGAGAACCCCAGTTTCCTTAGGCTGCTCAGCTGCAGCTGCACCAAGCTGAGGACTCCAATGTCAACCTCTCCATGAGTGGGAGGCGGCACACTCACAGCTGTCCAGCCATCAAAGCCATCCCAAAAGCTGCAGAAAGCCGTGCTATGTAGTCCCACCAAGGGCATCCAAGAATACCGGCCTAATCAAAAAGCTGGCTTCTCTCTTTAAAAGAGATAATTTACAGTCAAATGCTTAATGCTGAGAAGACTGGTGGGTGATTTTTCTTCCTCAGTACAGCCAGTCCCATCCTGCTGCGCTTCTTGACAAACCAAAATTGGCTAGACGCTTAGAGTTGAGAGCTAGACAACATACTTCTGTCACCAAGTAGTAACTGGGGCACTTTTTTCCTTTACCTCTCTCTCTTAAATTTCCTCATCTATAAAATAAGACCATAACTGTGGCTTTTTGTATATGCAGACTTGTTATACAAGTCAAATGGTACTACTGGTTTTATACCACCATGGTGTATTTGGTTTACATCCCATTTTCTTAAGAAAGTTCTGAGAGGTGAGAAAGAAGTGCAACCAAAATGTATTCACCACATCCCTTTCTTCTGCCTGAGCCAGCACCTGAGTGTCTCCTCCCTTTGGGGAATCAAAGAACCCAAGTATATGTTGATCTATGCCACGTGAAGAGAGGATATGAGAGACGGTGTCAGAGAGGGCAGAAGTCGCTAGGGAAGGCTTCCTGTGAAACAGTAACAGGGACTAAGGCTGCACTGTCTCACCTTCCTGCCTCTCCAGGCCCTACATGTTTGTCCCAGCCTAATCCCAGACACATATCCTAATACTTTATCTACTAAAAGTATAAATGACCACTCTTTACTGAGATGCTTGGTAAGAACAAGGTATCACTCCTCCTAGTAGTCTTGGCTCGGCAAAGTTTTTCTGTGAAGCTAAAGACTGCTTTTCATCTCAGACTCATGGGAAACCTCGTCAAATCCCTTCCTCCTGATAATAATCTGTGCATCAGTGTTCCCTGTACAGTGATAGATGAAAAGCAATTCCAGGACAGATGAGCTCCAAAGACAGACACATGATGCTACTGACTCATATCGAACTTCATCAACCAAACACAAACACTGCATATTGTTCATATCTGATATTTGGTTCAGTTATCTGCCTCCTCTTCTCTACTTGTATAATTGGATTTCTTGAGCACAGAAACAAAATTTTTGTATTGGTTCCCATTAAATTTTATGTTGTTAGGACTGACCAATCAATCATGCACCAATACAAGCAACCTCCAAGAAATTTTAAATTACCTAAAATATTTCATCAGTTAGTCATCAGTGTCTCTACCAAGTTGCCAATAAAAGACAAGGTGAAAGAAGATGCCTATCGCATGGACCAGGGACCACCATGCATCCTGGTTGGTACATCTCCATTAAGTGGTACTTCAGTATGTTTGTAGCATCACCCCTAATTCTACCATAATTAACCCTATATTTTGGGGGGACAAGTAATAGGCTTAGAACTGGGCATATTGAATTTCTGGAAATGTTCAAGGGAGGGTAGAATTGTTATACACACATATTTAAGAAAACGGATGAAGACTGGGGCTCGCTCTCTCTCTCCCACCCTCTCCCCTCATGTGTGTATGTATCATCAAAATTCAGATATTAAAGTTAGGTGAAATCATGAAAAAAGATAATTGTTAAAAATCATCACCATCCACATTAAGAGAAAGGTAGAAGAAGAGACATGAAAGAAAGATGAGAGAAGTTAGATAACATCTTGCCAAGAAGGACATCACAGAATCCAAAACAGCTTAAATTTTAAATGAGTAAAATTGAAAGAAGTCACACAACCTGTGCTGCACAGAGTTAAATGAATAAGAAAAAGACTTTAGTCTTGGTTTTTTTTTAATTTTATTTTACAGAGAATAAAATAAAAGAGGACAGAATAAAGCAGATCAGAACAGAACAATGCAAGCAACACAGCACTTCACAACAAGACAATTGAATATTAACAGTAGCTACCATAATGTCTGTTTCTTTGAAATAGTTGAGCTTAGCTTTACACACAATAATGTCAAATATAACAAAATAGCATAAAAGCATTCAAAAGAATGAAACTATTACAAGGCATTCTGAACCAAATAACAGAAGATGAACAATGGCTACTATAATATCTCATTTTCCATAAAAAATTTGTTTATACTATCATATATATTAAAATCCAATAAGACACAACATGATAGAATCAATGGAAATAGAAGAACAAAAGCATTGTAGGACTTCAAAGCAAGATGATAGTAAATCAGCAATGGCTGCCATATTGTCTTGTTTTCTTCAAAGTAGCTGTTCATACTATCACACATAATAAGATCAAAACAGAATAAAACCATTCCAACCAATGAATGAAAACATTAAAAGGCTTCAAAACAATATAATGAGGAACGATGATTACCATAGAATCTTATGTACTCTTACCATTTCTTACACTAGGGAGACTATACAGTATTTATACATGTGAGTTTAATTTATTTCACTTATGAGTATGGTCTCAAGTTGCATACATTTATTTATAAATATCTCAATATGATCATTCCTTATAGCTGAGTAGTACTCCATTGTATAAAAGCACCACAATTTTTTTTATCCATTCCTCAGTTGATGGGCACTTAAGTTGTTTCCAAGATCTGGCTATTACAAATTGTGCTGCTATAAGCATGGGTGCACATATCTCACTGTGGTATGATGTTTTCAGTTTAGTCTTGGTTTTTAGTAAGTACTTCAGAAACCCTTGAGTAAGTGAGTGGACCAGTTGTGCAAAATCAATCACAGGTCACATACACGCAGCCATGGAGCACCTCACCAAAGTTAAGGCTTTCTACCATTTCACTGAGGCTCGATGCTAGAATCTTACATCATTAGCAGAGCTAGAAATTATTTTACTGGAGATCCAATCAAGGAAAAGTAAAGGAAAGGGCCCTGGATTGAGGCGTAAAATGAACCTTTACTCCTGATGTGAGGGACCCTCCTTGTGTAGTCACAGAACCACATCGGCTCCAGGAAGGCTGCTTCAGGACAGCAGTGTCTCCCATCTGTTTTTCAAGGTGTTTTGCAAGTAGAAAATACTTCTATATCAGTGTCTTTAGCAAGTTCGAGTGGAAATTTTGAAAGCAAGGGGAAATGAATTTTAAAGGCAAAAAGAAATATATGTGAACCAAATTGTAAGATTAGTAATTGGGCTGAGCATGGTGGCACATGCCTGTAATTCCAGCACTCAGGCAGCTGAGGCAGGAGGATTATTGCAAGTTCAAGACCAGCCTGGCTTACAAAGTGAGCTCAAGGCCAGCCTGAACCACAGAGAAAGAACTTGTCTCAAAAAGACCAAAAAAAAAAAGGTTAATAATTGGAAAATCAGGAAGGACCCCAGATCCTGGCACATTAAGGATGAACTCATGGTGACAGACACTCTGGCTGGGTCTTCAGGAAAGTTCCACCTCAAAAATCCAACAGCCCTGGCTTTTAGGAACTCATCCCAGTCACCTCGTTCCAAAAAGACTGCTCAGTTTGGTGCATAAAGTATGTGCCAGATCAGAATATGCCATTTTCTGGGTGCCCACCCCAACCACCCCACCGCTATCAGATAATGGGCCACTCGGGGTCCTATAATGGTCACATCTGCCTGTGTCACTAATGCCTCAGCATGCCCGGAACAGGAGCCCTGTCTCCTTTCTCTTTATCTCTCCAGACCTCACCATCTTGTCAAGACACCTGCTTTATAAATACTTGAGCATAAACAAGAGAACAAATACTAGAAGCTCCCCCTAGGAAAATCCTATCTTTGTAGTTCCTCTGTTTTAGCTATGGAAGCCAAAACCATCAGCTCACTGGTAGAACCCTCTTCTACACTACCATCTCTTCTAAACCTCATCAATTTCAGTGTTTATCAATAATTTATGTGACTTCTATAGAAGTCAGGCAAATCAAGGGGTGTAGCAGTTGAGCACAGACAGGGCAGAGCAGACATTAGCAGGAGACCTTAACTGAACTGTTCTCAGCACCGAGCTAATAAACTCTCCTTTCACCATAATTCCCACTTCTCTACTTCTAGAAGAGAACATGGAGACATTAGTAATCCAACAAATGACCTCAGGCTAATTAAATCAATAGTCCCTGTAAATTAGGTTTTTAAATGAAAGTGTTTTAAAGACCTTTAAAGCAACTGGGATTCATTCCTATGGGAGATAACCTTTGAGGATAAATTAGCAAGAAGGAGAGAGGAGAGGAAAGAAACAAAATCATCTTTGGCTGTCTAAAAAGTCAATTACCATTTGAAAACGCCAAACTTTAAAGACTCTATTCTACCCCACTGAACATGCATAAATGCTTTCTTGCTAGTTATCATCAACCATGCATGCAGCAATCAGCATTGCACATAAGCAAGCATATTTATCTCTTTGTATTAAATATGTTTGCATGTGTTTGAGTTTCTCCAAAGCCATTACAGAGACTGTGTCTTCCAAAAGATGACAGAGGAAAGAAAAACATGATTCAGCACTTAACAGAATGTGATTGGATCCCCAGAAAGGCATGGAAACAGGACCACAAAAAACAAGTGTGACATTCATCCTCACAAGAAGCACACCAGCCTCAAAACAGGTGTCATGGGAAAGAGACATGGGAAAATCTAAGAGGACACAAAGGTGCCCTCACCTGTGCCCTTCAGAGCACAGAAGACATTACTGTTTGATGATATGCATTTCCTGACTGCACCAAAGCTGGCGCAGAAGTCTGACACTGAAGATGAAGATATTTCAGGGTTACACTAACCAGCACTACTGAGAGCTTGTTTTTCAGACACACACACACACAGAGTGATACCTCTTTTTAAAGTATGTCTAAGTGAGGCTGAAATATCTCTTTCACTAAATGTAAAACTCTAGCAAAGAATTATGTCATTGTTTAATTGGCAGATTGCTTTCTTAACAAGACAGAAAATAACAAGCTTCTTACAAGAAAAGATGACTTGCATTCAATGAAATATCACACAGACACACAGACAGATGAATTGCAATCTTCATGCAGACAATGCTTCAGGACAAAGGGTTTGTTAATATGTATAAAGTACTTTTTAGTTACCGAAAATATTAATAGACAGCAGGGTGCCTGTCTTGGTCATTGCTGGTATACAATATCCAAGACAACTTAAAGAAGAGGTTTATTTTGGCTCACAGTTTCAGTCTTTAGTTGGCTGGCTCCAAGGCAGGAAGGGCATAATAAAAGGTCATAGGCAGAGGAAACCTCCTCCCAGTATGGCCAACAGGAAGAAAAGCAGACAGGAAGTTGCTAGGGAGGGAGACAAATCCTTTCGGGTCATGGCCCCAGTGACCCACCTCTAATTCAGCTGTAGCCCTCATCATCCAACCACCTTCCAAAGGTCCCACGTCTGCATGCATAAGGCTTTGGGGGACACCCAGATCCAAAATGAGTAGGGTCCTACCTGATCCCGGGACTTCAGAAGCCATTTGAGATTAGGATAAAAGTCCGGTTCCTCACTGGATGATAGAATTGCTGCAGTCAAGGGTATTCAAGAGCTCTAAGAGGGGAAGAAATCTAACTTCCTCCTAAGCAATGGCAAAGCCAGGAGAATGGTTCCACATTCCCCAGTGGACATTTGATAGGAATGAAATGGTTTAGAGGTACAAGTTTCAATTTGCTTTCTTCAAAATAATCTTAGGGCCTCCTGTCTATCACATAACGGGGAATGGCTTTAAATAACTCTCTTGAAAGTCTCCTCTCCTCTCAGACCATTAATGAAAATCCACCAGCAAACACGGTGACAAAGATGTCAAAATCACTCCTCCTCACAGATCTTCAATTGCTGGCTGTTGAACAAATCCTAAAACCAAAGAAATACACCATGGGATGTTCTCATTCATTATGAGTGACTTGATAGCCACTTCCTGAAAGCAGCTTAAATTTATATCTCAAGGATATCCACCAACTCCTGTATTTGTTTTCTGCTACAATGAATGATCTCAAACTCGGTGGCTTAAAACAATACAAATCTATTCTCCTATCTATTCTCCTAGCTTGAACGTCTACACCAGCATCCCTGGCCCAGAACCTGTCATCTTTCTCCCACTTCCGGACTTGCATTCCTCACAGTCTTTGGCTCATGGTTTCTTCTTTTATCTTCAAAGCCAGCAGTGGAGCACCTGGCTGTGTTTAACGAATGGCTTTCCCTTCTGTCCCCAGATCTCCTTGATGTCCCCCTTTACAAGGACACTTGCACTTGTATTGAGGGACAATCTATAAAATCCAAGCTAATCAAGCCGGGCATGGTGTGCATACCTATAATCTCAGCACTTTGGAGAGTGAGGCAGGAGGATCACTGTAAGTTCAAGGCCAGCCTGGGCTACAAAGTGAATTCAAGGTCAGCCTGAACTGCATAGTGAAACCCTGTCTCAAAGAGAAAAAAAAAAAAACATTTCCAAGGTAATGTCCCCAGCTCAAGACACTTAACTTAAACACACCTGCAATGTGCCTTTTGCAACATAAGACAATAAGCACAGGTCTAGCAATTAGGGCCAGATTATGACCAGGAACTGTTACAGAACCAACCGCACTCCCCCAAGAGACCATGGGCTTTCAAAGGCTAAGAATGCTGTTTGCAGCTTTGTATGGCACTTACTAATGTTAGCAGTGCTCAACAGTTTGCTAAATGAATGTGTTTACTTACCTAGCCATATTTCTTACAGTAACTACCATTACTTTTCAATCTCCAAAGCTAGTGCTTCATTTTTATGCAAATTTAAGATTTATACCTTGTTTTACAGAAGCATTTATTAAAAATGTTGGGGAGGCAGTTTTTGTTTGCATTTGTTTTTTGGTTTTTTGGCTTTTTTGAGACAGAGTTTCACTGTGCAGTTCAAGTTGGCCTTGAACTCGCTGTGTAGGCCAGGCTGGCCTCAAGCTCATAGTGATCTTCCTGCCTCAAGCTCCCAAGTGCTAGGATTACAGGCCTGAGCAAGGCAGTTGTTTTTATCTCAGTTTCCTTCCAGCTCTGACTTTCAGAGGTTGCAGAGTAGGGATTTATTGTTTCTGTTTCCATCGATCTTCTTTGTTTTTCCATTCATCCTATTAATTTTCTCAGAACACCTGGCCCAGGGTCACCAGGCCCTGGTGGAAAGTTCTGTCCCATTCATATGGCTTCACCAATCAGAACAGCCTGTATCATATTTCAGTCACTAGTGAGTTTAATCATCCCTTCTGTCGGGAAAGTTTGACTTGTGGATAAATCAAAGCAGCTTTTGCAACAAAAGTCAGGGCCAGACTAACTTCCTAGGAGGAACTTTGCTTTGCAAATATATTGCTTTCTTGGTCATAAACAAGGTCACCAGCAACACCTTTCACCTTGACAAGAAACTTAAATTTTCAAAAGGAAAAATTGCCCTACAGCTAAGAGAAATCTTCCCTCTTCTCCAGTCTTTTTTTAGAAATAATAATTTCTCCATCATAAATTTGTCCTGGTTAACCCAAGAAGAACTGTGGTTTGTGATTTGTGTGAGCAAACATCTTAAATCTCACTGCTAACTACGAGTCTTTAAATCTAACTATTTTTGCCAACAAAAAGGCTCAGACATTACAGATATTTCTCTTGGCTTTGACATTCCCCAACAGGGCCTGTCGGGTTGATGTTGTCACCTTTTATTACTTTGTTGGGACACAGACCATAAAGAATTACGACCCCATTCATCCTGAACCGGTCAGCAGAAGGAGGACAGCAAAGGTCAAGGAGAGGCAAGGTATAGAGTTGAACACAGGTGTGGAGAATTATCTGGACTGAAAAACAAGGGAGCAGGATGCATTTTCCAAAACTACCTAGAGCAGAATTTCTAGTCTTGGTGTTCTTCAGAATCTCGTCCCTCCCCATCAAGAGGCAGCTTCTAAGTTAGACAAGACTCAGGACTGCTTCAGTGGACAGAATCCAGAATGATGCCTGACTATGTTAGTCTGTTTGGTATTACTGTGACAAAATACCCAAGGCAGCTACTGCTGAAGAGAAGGTACTCAGAGTTCTAGAGTCAGTTTGGCATCAGCATCAGCCTAGCCCTGATGAGAGCCTGAGGAGTATGTGAAAGGGAACAACACATTAGCGGGCAGGAAGCCACTCAGAGATGAGGCTCAGCTTCTACAGCCACCCAAGAGCTCAGTGGTCCTGTGAAGGCTGCATTCACCCCTGCATCAGAGCTTTCCCACAGACCTCAGGCCTCCTGCCAGCTTCCCCTCTTCAAGGTTCCACACTGTCATCCACCAGATCCCAATATAGGAACCTTTGGAGACACCAAAGTCATTTCCAAACCATAGTAAGGGCTGTCACAAAAGGCATATTTTCTCACTCTTTCCCAAGCATAGGTTGTATATGCCCTTAACACCCAGCAACCATATCATTCTCAATTCCAGACCACTTGAAATGTGTATCAGCCTACATCCAGCATCAACTGCAGAGTCACTGAGGGATTAAAAGAGCAGGGATTTAGCTCAGTGGCAGAAGCACCTGCCTGGCAAGTGCAAGGTCATGAGTTTGATCCCCAGTACCAAAGATAAAATAAAATAAAGAATAAGTTGAGTACACAAGCCTTTTCTCCAAGCTCCCCAAGCTGGTGCTGAACGGAGTGTACATAGGCTACCCCACCAACTCCTGCACAAATTTCAGGTCTGTGAGTGATTTAAATGGTCAATTTTTAAACCAGTAAGTTTTAGGGGAATTTTCCAGACATGCAAATGGAACCATAAGGAGGGTGGAAACCAAGAGAACTCCAAGGAAGGCAGATGGACAGAATGAGCTGAGGGCCAACTCTGATTCTGAAAGCTGGAGGGACCGGTGAATGTTATGAGGTCAAGAATTCCCCTATGTTTCTCCAATGATAGGAAAACTCCCTTTCATGCTGGACATCTGACTTCCTAATCAATTGAAGATACCAAAGCTGCACAAGAGACATGGTCATCGGGTATGACCCAAGGATCTGGGACATGCCCATATTTTTTAAGATTGCAATCAAACATTTTTAATTGCCCTATAAAATTCACTGATGCCTGAAACTTTGACACATACTATCAGGATGCTCTGAACTCCATTTTCAGAAAAGTAACAAAGGTTCCTGCCTGCAGCTTCTCATGGGAGCTTTCGCTCCCAATGTGGGCTCAACTCTGGCTTGGCTTTGGAGGAAGATGAAGGGTCATTTGAAGATTCTAAAAACTCTTCGTTTAGTTCCAGAGCTCATCATCCATGACTAAAGTTTAACCTTGGAATATAGACTGTTTTCTCAGAAATCCTCATGGCACATGAATTTGCCGTAACATGGACTACAAGACAAGAGGCATAAAGGAAGCAAAAGCTTGGACCATGGCTTCCAGAGGCAGTGGGAGGTGCCATGCTGGGCCCCTCTTCCCTTGAAGAGCTAGCTGCACAGAAGGAATGGGTCTTGCTAGATGGCATAACAGCACAGGGGTTTTGAGTCCAGGAATTATCAAAATGTGCTTGTCTTTGAATGACAACCAGCTTGGTTCTCTGGAGTCACTGTTGTCCTAGTCCAACTCTCCCTAGAACCTGGCACCCCCTCAAACACATGCAACCTCACAAAATTTCATGAGATTCCCAGAGATTCACAGCCCTCTAAAGTCCACCATAGGTGGCACAGCACCTCAGAGGACAGCAGAGAAAATGCTGCTACAGGATGTGGCCAGAGGATGGATTACAGCAGGTGGGAGCAGAGAGAATCTTCACTCTGTCTCTCTGATCAACCCTGACCATGGCCAGTGCTCCAGCTCTCTTCTTCGGGAACCCAAGAAAAGCAAGAGGTTGGTGACAACACTCACACCATTTCCTGCAGACCTGAGAATAATTTAAGCTCCCTGGGTGGGGAGCACAGAGCTTCCCTAAGCTCAGGCATCCGGAACTCATGCATCCATTGAAGGCAGGAAACCATGCCCATGGATGGCTGGTTCCCATGGTCCATAAGAGATACTGGTTGCACTTTGAGATCTGGATCAGAGTGGCTCTTGGGCTCACTCAGAGTGTTTTTCTCTTAATCCTGAGCCATTGCATGGGGACCAGAGAAGACAAGCCTATCCCCTCTCCCCATCCCCAGCACTGGAGTGTAGATAGTGGGAAAGAATTGGGCTGAATAACACCAGGACTGCTAATCTCAAGCCACCAAGTTTTGTGCCCCAAATCCTTCTGAGCAAACAAGTGCAGAAGGTATGCATACTGGGGACAGTTGGGGAACTAATCAGGTCTTTTGGGAGTGATACATCTAGAAGAATCTGACAACCCAGAAGGGACATGGCAATGTCTTTTGAACTTTCCAGTAATCAGGAATTTGTGATGATTTCTAGCTGAAATATTTAGAATGTACATAGAAAAGAGAAATCTGGAGAGATGAGCTTTCCCCTTGGTACCATAGGAGCAAAACTCTGCTAAGAGTTGGCCAGACTGGAAGAGTCTAGGTTGTTATTAGAGATAATACATGCATCTGATATCTGCTCTTGCTGTGTCCTAAGGTGAAATTTGTTTAGAATTTTAGGACCAGTGCACTAAATTAAGATGATTAACAAGGACAACACCTTATAAAGGATGAGTTAGGACTTGTAACTGAACCAACTGATTCTCAAGGAAATGGTCTTATATTGTGTGTCCTGGGGCTCTAATAACCTGGCAGGAGGATAACAAAAAGATGCCAGCCCCACTTCCCTAGCCCTGAGCTCCAACCAAACCTCACAGGAAAGGGTACTTCACAACTGACTGAAACACAGTGCACTGGGAGCCAGAGTTACTAAGGGACTTTCCAGAGACTGTCCCACCTGGGAGTCCCATCCAGACACCAAATGCACGTTCAACACCTCAGGCATCTTCAGAGGCCAATGGTTTGCTTGTTTTCAACTTTTTCAAGTGGCACAAAAATTGCTACACTTATTAAAGCTCATTGAGTTGTTCTCACACTGACTTATGCTCCAAGTTTGTACCTCCTGAGGATTCTTCTGCTGGTCAGAGATTCCTTGGGCTTGACACAGAGAAGCAGAACAGGGTCAATAGACATCAGCCACTGAAGAGGAGAGGGGAGGGAATGGGGGAGGAGACAGAGGATGAGGGGGACAGAGGAGGGGAGAGGGAGGGAGGCAGGCATTCTGAATGTAGATCCAGCTACTTATATTTGAATCTCTAAACCACCTCAGGAATAATGTCCCAGCATCCCCTCTAAGCTCTTCACATCTTTAACCCAGTTCGCCATCTGACCAGTGGCTGCTCCAGACCCCGGTGGGATCTGAGAGTTCTGAGACCTAGGACATCATCAGCTTAGCCACAAAGCTCTGTGCCTGAATGGAAGTGAAGACCTGCACAAGCAGCTAAAAATAAGAAAAGTGAATTTTATATGTGCCTTCCTTTATGGCATTTCCAACATTTTCTGTTCATTATTGTAGACCCGGATTTCTGTCTAAAATTCTGTCACTTCTGCCTAAAGAATGGCCTTCAACATTTCTTGTACTGGACCAGGGATTTAACTTAGTGACATAAGCGCCTTCCTGGCAAGCACAAGGTAATGAGTTTAATCCCAGTATGAAAAAAATTTCTTGTACTAAATGCTCTCAGTTTCTGCCTGAGTCCATTTCCCCCTTCAGTTTTGGGACATAGTTTTGCAAGGTAGAGAATGCTATGTGGGCAGGTTAAGTTTGCCAGGTATCCACAACTTAGTGGCCACTCCTTGATCTTCTGGCTCTCACCAGTGTCAGTCTGCTCTGGACTCTAAGAGGCTGACTAAAGCACTGACTGCACAGCAAGGTCTCTCTTGCTGGCATGCAGAGGACAGCCTGGCCCCTGCATCATCAGACAGTCTCCCCCTGGGTGCACAAGAGGAGATGTCTCTTCCTCTTCTCAGGAGAACACCAGTTCTGTGAGGTTAGGGTCCTACCTTTATGGCCTCATTCAGCCTCAATCACTCCTTACATCCCTCTGTAAGGCCCACATCTGCATATGGTCACTCAAGGTCAGGGCTTCAACAAATGTACTTGGGGAGAGGACAATTCAGTCCCAAACCCTTGGTTCCTGGTAAGAGGTCTGTTGTGATGTGTATGCGTGCTATAAGTCTCTATTTATGTCTGCCTTCCGGATTTCTTTGTCTTTGGTCTGCAGCAGTTTGAACATGCTGTTTGGATATGGGTTTTGTGTATCTAGCCTGTGTGGTTTTCTCAGAGCTTCTTGGATCTGTGATTTGGTGTCCCCTGCTAGTTCTGGGAAATTCTCCACCATTATCTTTTCAAAGATGTCTTCTGCCCCACTTTCTCAATTTCCTTCATTCTGAGAGTCTAGTCACACATATCTCATGCTGATTCTTGGTGTTCCAAACCCTGAGCTCTCTACCCTGTTTTCTCTCTGTCTCAGTGGGAGTATTTACCTGTGTGAACCCCCCTCATCTTTCCATTAGCTATTTCCAGCCTGCCAACCAGTCCCTTGACTATTTCCATCTGATTCTTTCCTGCAGTATCCATCTTTCTATTGAGATTACCTCCTTGGTCAGGCTCATGAATCACATTTTCTCCAGGGACTTGACTCTGTTGTTAATGACTATTTTAGACACCCTATATGATAGTTCCAACATCTGTGTCACATCTGAACTTGGTTCTGTCCATTGCTTCCTTAGCAGCAGGCTGTTATTTCTTGTTCATTTATGCTTCATTATATTCTTTCTATCACTGGGACAAATATCCCACTCCCATAACTTAATAGGAAGAATGATTCAGTTTGGCTTACTGGTTAGGGGGTTCAATCCATGGTCAGCTGGCTCCAAGGCAGAAATAGCGTGGTGGAAAAGCCTGGCAAAGGAAGGCTGCTCAATTCAGGACAGACTGGGAACCGAAGAGAAGGGAGGAGCAGGAGAAGGAGACACACCCTCTAACAGATATGCACAGTGAGTGGCCCACCTCTTCCCACCAGACTCCAGCCCTCAATGGCACAATTAAGATATGAGCTGATCACTGGGATGGAGCTTTCTTGGCAGACCTTTCCTGCTCTCAGCAGTGAAGTTCTCCAATGCTCTGAACCAGGGTGGATTCCAGCCCCTCCACTAGGGGAAAAGGGCTCTTTCTGTCGGTGTCAAGCAGGACCTGAGAGTGACCTGAGAGAGAAATTCATGCTATTATAAATGATAGCCTGCTCTCTATAAGAAGCAAGGGCCCTAACAAAATTTAGGACCAACCCTGTGGTCTTCCTGATGTCAGCCCTGTCTACACACCTGTGCTGATTGCTCAGGCAGTGTGGACTTCAAACATTCCATCTAGATTCTTTGAAACTGTAGCCCCAATCCTATACATCCTTAAGCTCTCCTCCAGATAGCTGCTGATATCACTCAGTGTCAACCTCTCTGTATGTAGTGGAATAAAATCTGATCTCTTCCACAGCCTGGATCTTTGGGTGTTTCCTCACACCACCATTACCTAACACTCTCCCTTCCCCAGATATAAAGGTTCCCTACCTGGGCTGGGGATTTAGCTCAGCAGCATAAGTGCCTGCCTGGCAAGCATGAAGTCATGAGTTTGATCCCCAGTATCAAAAAAAAAAAAGATTCCCTACCAGTACTTATCATCGGAGTGTTGCTGCATAATGGATAATAGAAACCAGAATCCTGTGTACAACAAGGGAAGAACTGGCAGGTGTACACACACAGTAGTAAGTAAAAAGCAGCTACATTTGTTGAGGACCACAGGAAGTCGTGCTCAGGGAAAATCTATGTCAACAAAAGATACAGCAAAGACCAAAAAAGGTGCTGGGTGACAGAAAAGGCACAGCACCTTGAGTTGGCAGAAACGCCTGAGCAAAGCCAGTGTTTTAGAATGAAAGTTCAGGCACCTCCCCACTTAGGTGCCTCCTCCTAAATCTCTGTGATTGACAGAAATGATTGACAGGGCACTGTGTGGTCTCAGGGGTTCTCAACACGCATGCTCATCCCAGAATTCACTCTGATCTTAATTAACATATAACATACAGTGCATATTTATAAACCTATAATTGATATAGGGGAATGAAACTCCCAAAGTACTACATGTCTGGTATGAGTTAATGTTCTCTAAAATCAAAGAATGAATTTTAGAAACAATGGAGGTTAAGAGTAAAATATGTTTACTGAGAGAAAAAAAGCTTCTGACAGAGAGAAACAGCAGGGGTCCCGAGTCAGTTACTAAAATCCCCATGTTTTCTAAGGATTTTATAAAGCAAAACTACAAAGTGAGACAGGTCTAAAATAGTAATTCACAAAGTGGGCAAGAGGTGGAACAGAACTACGGTCAACCAGTAAGATTGATTGCTCAGGTAAGATTGACTAAACTGGGAACAAATGGGAAAGTGAATCACGTAGCAAGTGGGCATACATATGAATAAGTGACTCTTCCTGTAGGAGTTTGGGACAGTGACTCCTGGCATCCTCAAGGTGCTAGAGACCTATTTAGCATATCCATCCTTAGAATGTAGGTGTATTTGTCTGATCTTTCATCTTGAGATTTAGCCTACAACAGGAGTTCCCCACAGTTGCAAGGTATATGGCCTTCTGCACTGGCTCCTTTGAGGGCCTAGCCCTGTCTGACAGCCTATATTTATATTTAATTCAGTTGCCTGTAACAATCCCCTCTCTGAAGAAGTGACCCAAACTGCCATAAGGGAGTAATGGGCAATGACCTGTCTGACTTCTTCAGGCTGAAGGGGGTGGTAGTTGTTGATCAGCAGTCAGGGATACTCTGCAGAGGTTCTATCTAATGGTGCTCAATACATAGTAGGCATTTTTATGTTGGGTAGGCATACAGTCTTAGGTCTGGAGAAGACAAAGGAAAAGAAATAATTAAATATGAATGGGCCAAATAATAAATTAATAGGATAATTATGAGTACAATTAACAAAGATTTCCACCATGATGAATTAGTAATGGCTTCCCATGGGGAGGATAAGGATAAAGTCCATGGAATTTTAGAGTCTGACATGTCATTGATTTGTCATCTAATATCTTGAATAGTTATTGAGCTATTAGCAAAAGGATCTGGAATGTATACACGTTTAGATTTTACAATCGCACAGTACTTCCCGTAGCTGTTAGAATGTCTAATGCCATCCCATTTTGGAGGATTGTCTGGTTTATTAACTTTATTTTTTTTTATTTAGGAGAGAGAAACCAACTGTCATGTCATTTAAGGCCCACTTAGTATAGTTAGTTAAGGCATCATATAACCTTTTCTCTGGACAAGATCTGGTGGATCCTAGTAAAAGGCATCTAAAAGGAATCTAGCATATTTGTTATTGGTTTAATCTGTACAATGCCTTGGAGTTTGGCAGTTTCTGCTTCCCTTCCCTATGGCAGCCTTTACAGTCAGGGCTTGGCTTTCTGGGCCTCTTAAGGCAGTCTCTTTTAAGGTAGCCTGGCTTGTGGCAGTGATAGAAGGTTAGTGTACTCATCCAGTCTTTTACAGTCCCAAGAATCAATCTTAAGGTCTGTTTCTTTTAAGGCTGCAACAAGGGCAGCTACTTTTTGGTCTCTTAGTTTTCTCTCTGACTTTTTCCCAGTCCTGGTTATAGAATACTAAGGAAGCAGTTTTTACCAAAGTATCTAGAGCAAAAGCCATCTTTTGTAGCTTTTTTCTAATATTTGAGGCTGACTGGGTAAGAAACTTATCTTTAAGAATAATTTGTCCACCGTCCTTAACTGTAGTCTCAGGCAAAATCTCTGGACATGAGCAAAACGCAGACAAACTTTCTGCCAAGCTACAACACACATTGCCTAGAGTCTAACAACCAGTGCAGTCCTTCTTTCCAGAAGAAACCTCCCAAGCCTGGTCTTTACCAGTAGGCTTTCTATCAGCTTTCTGGTCTCCTAAGCTTTGACCAGAATCTCCCCTACAGAACAGCCTAAGCTGCTCCAGCTCTATGCATTCAGGTGACATCTCCAAACCTTTCCAAACTCTTCCCACAAGCCACTCCCAAAGGCTCTTGAACTATATGTACAGGCATACTCACAGCAAGGACCCCACTCCTCTGGTAATGTCTTGGTTACTTTTCTCTCATTGTTGAGACAAAATACCTGATGCCCAGAGTGAAGCAAAGGAAGGTTTATTTCTTACAGTTTTGGAGGTTTCAGTTCATATTCAGCTGGCTCCAAGGCAGGGTGGCATGGCTGAGGGGCAACTATTCATGGCAGCCACAAACAACAAGAGCAGAAAGAGCAAAGAGGAAAAGCAGCCTCTGTCCCTCCCTTATACTGTATGCCTGTTACTCACCTCTGGGCGGGTGCAGCACTCACACCACCAATCCCAGCACTAGACAACAAACCAATCACAAACACTAGACTCAACCACCTCCATGACTGCATGAGGCTTTGGAGGGACATTTAAACAAACCACAATCAAGCAGAACATATTTATTGAGAGAGGAAAAAAAACTCCTGTCTGAGAGAGAGAGAGAGAGAGAGAGAGAGAGAGAGAGAGAGAGAGAGAAGGGATCCCAAGTGAGTTTCCAAAGACTCTATCTTTTCTAGGAACTTTTATAGAGTAAAACTACAAAGTGAGGCAAGTTTAAGGTGGGGAAAAATTAGGAACTCTCAAGGCAGGTGGGTATGAGGTGGGACAGAACTATGGTCAACCATAAGATTAATCGCTCAGGTAAGATTGACTAAACTAGTGACAAATGGGGAAGTGAATCCTGCAGCAGGTAGGTGTACATACAGAGCAGTGACTCTTCCTGTAGGGCATTGGGATGGCAACTCCTGGCATCCTCAGGGTGATAGAGATCTATTTAGAACATCAATCCTTAGGATGTGGGTGCATTTGCTTGATCTTTCATCTTGAGGTCTGGCCTACAGTGGTAGGTATCTGTCTCCCCCACAGTTGCAAGATATCTGGCTTTCTGCACTGGCTCCTTTGAGGGCTCAGCCCTGAATGACTTCCTATAATATTTCTAACTTAGTTGCCTATAACATAATAAGGTGGGATTACGGTGAAGGTGATCAAAAATCAAGCTAGGAGATCCAACCCACACTGGGCAATCTCCTGAGCTCTTGTTATTTTCTATCACTCTTAGTACAAGAGGAGGCAGAGTGACCCTAGGGTGTTATTTAAATGTGAAAGGATAGAAGTAAGTGATGTCCTCAGCTCCATAGGGATTGCTGCTCTTTCTTGTGAAGCTCTATACTTCTGACCCACAGCAGAAACAGGCTAGGAGGATCTGGGGCTCCATGGCTGTGCACAGCTTCCACGCTCCTCACTTCTCCTCATGGGAAGGTGGGTTTTCTTAGGACTCTCCCATCCCTGTCTTGTTTGTGGGCACCCCCAGGGGTAGTGGAGCAGAGCCCACAGAGCATGCAAGATCCTGCAGCCCCAGAGATGTTAGATTTCCTGATTTAAATCAGCTTCTGATTCCTGTTTGGTGTCTGGCAGCACTGCCCAAGGCAATCTGGTGTGGTCATCTCTGCTTAGGTATCCCTGTCTTTACTGAGCCCTCAGGCTGTGGGTTGCCCTGTGGCCTCAGCTTTTTAACAAATTCAAGGAACCATAGAGATTAAGATCAATTAACTTCCTTGTTGAAAAGGTGGGAGTAATGTTCTTTCCCCAGCTTCTATATCCTAAGCAAAAGCCGTGACAGCCTCCATGAAAAATTACCACTGGAGAAACAGTAGTCTTCATTGGACTTACAATAGTAAAACAGTATGCAAACTTAGGTGGCTAGCAAAAGGGGAAAAGCTAAGTGGGTTATGGTCAACATCTGCACACCTGAAAGCTAAACCATAGAAAAGATTAAGACAGAACTCCATGAACTGGCAGAGGAAGAAGCCATGCTGAATAATAACAAAAAACAGCACACCATAAGTGTGGATAATCCTGTTTAAGGAAAGGAAGAATGCTGTGTTTGTGTGTGGGTTGGTCAATTTGTTATGTGTATGGAAGAACATCTATTAAGAAATATTCAGAAATAGTAACACTCCATTCCTTTCTGCTCTACAATGCTTGTCTTAAGCACACATCATTGCTCCAATGTGTTTGATGAATTAGGGAACATTTTGAACTTAATGAGAATTTTTGTTTGCTTATGTTGTGAGTTTTGTCCTCCTCACATGCTGAAGTGTCATCCATCTGCACCTGCTGTCACAGCAGTTACTGTCGCCTTCAGCACCACCACCCCCACAATCATGCACAGCTGAGACTTTCTGATATGCACATCCACAGCAGAATTCAAAACCTTTTCAAGGTCAAATGTCACACCAACTGTGGCACTTACACCTTTCTTAACCATTAGCATGTGTACAACAGAGCTACTATTTTTATTAGGTGCTATATTTCCTAATAAATCATTGACATTTTTGAGTGTTGTTTTTCTTACCTATTTTTCACATAAGTAGCTGTGATTTTTACTGCATGGCTTTGCATGAAATTGTAATTTTTTAGGGAAGTCCATGTCACATTATAACAGAATTCCCTGCGTAGATTCTGGGAATGAACTGGGAGAGTGAACAAGTCTCCTTTATTACACATATGGTGTTATATAGTAAAATGAAAACAAGCCAAACACCACTGATAAACAAGGGTGTCATCACACAGTTGTCTGCTACCCGATGGAGGCCTAGTGCTCCCAAAGGTATCCCCCTGCCTTGTGGTTTTGGAAAGCTCCACACATTTCAACAATAGTGTTCCACGTCCTCCCACTAGACTGATAGCACCCATCCACATGTTAAAGGCTCTGTGTGGTTCTCCAGCAAAGAAGCTGTGTCCCTAATTAGCCTGTAGTCTCTAGAATACACAGGACATACACACTTGGTTGGTATAGTACTTAAAGGTATTCCAGGAGATGTTGCAAAGCCCTTGGGCAGAGGCCACCCAACCATCCCCTTTCTATTAAATCAGCTGATGGATCAATGAGAGCTTGGGATACAGGAAGAGTCATTTGGGTGAAATAAGGGGAGAAGTTTAGAAGATAAAAAAGAAAGGAAGACTGATTGGGATGGTTCCAAGTGGCAGACTTGGGTTCTTCTTCTGTTTATTTTCTAGAATCCAGTATCTAGCTGGACCCAGTGTCTGAACCCAGTTCCAGGGCATCAGATAAAGATAGCTCCTGTGCATCTGACTCAAGATGGAGCCCATTCCTGAGGAATGGGTCAGCAAATCCATGAGTCAGGTTCACCATTATGCTTGCTGTCAGATTCAAGCATCTACTTCTTTGACCTGACAACTCCTGAGCTGTCCTTGCCTCTGTCAATTAATTTATAGGAATTTTATTTATTTATTTATTTTCCATTGAGATATGGATGAAAAATAAAAACTGTATATATTTGCATGTACGTGGTGCTGTTTTGATACACACTGTGAAATGACCATCATACTCAAGCTGATCAACATACCCATCACTTCACATCTAAGTACTATCTTCTCCTAGTCACCCTGCTGAACACTAGATTCCCTAGAACCTGTTCACCTATAACTGAACCTTTGTCTGATGTGACCAGTGTCACTTTATTTCCTTCATGAATTTTGAGAGGTCATGCATTAATCAACTTTCTTGTCACTGAGACACAATACCTGACCACACAATTTAAAGGACAGATTTAATTTGGCTCATGGTTTCAAGGGACTCAGTCCATGGTTAGCTGGCCCCAAGGATGGAGCATCACAGCAAAAGGGTATGGCAGACCAAAGCTGCTCAGTTTCTGATGGCCAGGAAGCAGAGCAGGGAACAGTGTCAGAGAGCAAGGGGCAGGGACCAGATATTGTACTCATACCTCCATGGCCCACCCATACACACCTAGAAGCCACTCTACTAATCTTCCAAGTGTTTCTAAATACCACTGAGTTTACATATCAGGATCAAGGGTCAAGGCAAGCTTCCTGTGGAGCTTGCCCACACATACCTACATGAAGCATTATCCAAGCTCCTTTCTAGCAATTTGTAAAATTTTAGGCTTAATAAGAAAGCTCTAGGAAGCAGAATCTTTCCACAAGACACCAGTGGTGCTGACCCTAGAGAGTGTGAAACTGAGCACAGCAGCCCACACAGGAAAAAGAAGGCAGAATTCCTCAAAGTGACCAAACACACCAGGAGGGCTGTCAGCACTCTGAATCTTCACTGTCAACAGTTAAAGCTGAGAGGATCTTTCTTTGTGCTTAGGGACCAGGATCTAGAGTTAAACCTTCTCCAAAGGGAAAAAAATCCTTCTCTAAAGGACTTTTTAAGCCTAAATGATTTCCACAGCTTCAAATGCTTTTCTTCAGGGAACACATCCAACCAAAAGCTACATAAACATATAGAAATTGAATAAGAAACTCCTGAACAACCAATGGGTTACAGGTGAAATTAAAAAAGAAATTAAACAGTACCTACATTTCAATGAAAATGCAGATACATCATACAGAAATACGTGGGATGCAATGAAAGTGGTTCTAAGAGGGAAATACATATCAATGAATTGTCACATCAAGAAAACAGAATGAGCACAAATAAAAAAACTTAATGCTCCATCTCAAGCTTCTACAAAAAAGAAGAACAAGTCAAACCCAAAGCTCATAGAAGAGAGGACATTATAAAGATCAGAACAGAAATTAATGCGATTCACTAAGAAAACAATACAAAACATTAATGAATCAAATAGCTAGTTCTTTAAGAGAATAAGAAGTGAACAACAAAATACAAAGCCTCCTGGGAGAAACAACTCATACACCAGAATAAAACACCCTGGAGAGACCCAGACAGAGGGAGATGGATCCTCTTGACACAGGAAGAAATTAAAATGTAAAAAAGCTCATCAAATACATCAGGACTACAACTGAAACAGTTGAATATTACAGGACACATTGTTTTTGTTCATGGCGACCTGCCAAGTTTGCAACAGCCTGACTCTGCGGCAGCCAGCAGAGCTGCCCAAACTCATTCCCGCTGCCATTCACAGGAAGCACAGCAGCGCTAAAGTCAGGGATTAGTGAGCCCAAAAGAGAGCAGAGCCGGCAAAAGGACCTTCATTAATCCATGGTCAGTGCTGGGATTGGGACCCCCCCTCCACAGGAAGGGTGTGATAAAATGGGCAACATGTTGGAATCTGGCAGGAGGAGCCTGAACTGGGAGCAACAGTAACTTCAGCTGGTTCCTACCTCCCCCGAGCAGATTTGTGGGATTTGCTTGGACTGGGCCGCGCACCTGGCCAGGAACCAGTGAGCCGTCGCAAATCAATTCCCTGAGCCTAGCAAGCAATAACTGGGGGACGGCCTCTGCAGTTTGGTTGGCCCAGTGGGGAGCGGCAGGCATAGGCAGCCGCTGCTTGCACCTCAGTGATAAGAGCAGTCAGGAGAGGGCGGAGGTCCCTCACTAGCATGCTTCGGAGGAAACGTGGCCAACAGAGAAGGGGGCTACGATCTGCACTGTAACCTGTGTGGAGGAAGCCAGGACTATGACAGGAGAAAGAGACAGGAGAAAGCCCCCAGCCCAGAACACTGAGAGCACTGATCCAGGAGAGGGAAAAACAAGGGAAACTGAGGGCAGCAAACACGCAACAGCAGACATGGCTTCAATGGACATTAAAAGATATCTTTGGGACCTTGTAGATGAGCTCAAAACTGAAATATTAAATCAGGTAAAGCAAGATATGAGTAGAGTAATAAAAGAAATGCTCTCAGGGAGCATCTCTCAGGATGATACAGATGGAAGAAGGAAGGAACACAAAAAAAGGAGAGAAACATTTGATAAAGAATATAAAGAAAATATAGAATACATGAAGCAGATTCAAAGAGACTACCAGGAAATTAAAAACTCCATTGAAAGCTGGCAAAACTCTTTTAAAAAACTAAGGATAGACTATCAAAACTTGAAGACAAGTTTGCAATGTGTGATCATGAAAGGAAAGATCTCTTAAAAATAACAAGGAAACAGGTAGTAACAATACAAAGGCTAGAAGATGACAAGAAAATCTACAATTTAAGAATAATAAATGTGAACGAAGAAGCAGGAATACATACAAGTGAGTTACAAAGGCTATTCATGGAAATAATTAAGGAAAACTTCCCAAGCATGGGAAAAGAAAATGACATTCAGTTGTGTGAGGCATACAGAACTCCAGACACCTACAACCAAAACAGATCTACACCCAGACATATAATAATCAAGATACCAGAAATCCAATATAAAAACAGAATATTAAAAACCGTCAGAGAAAAGAAACAGATTACCTATAAATGAAAGCTCATCATAATCACGGCTGACTTCTTGACACAGACCATCAGATCAAGAAGAGCTTGAAGTGAAGTATTCCAAGCCCTACAAGAAAATAACCTCCAGCCCAGATTGATGTATCCTGCAAAACTGTCACTAGAAACTAATGGAGAAACAAGATGCTTCCATGACAAAGAGGAACTGGGGGAGTTTGTGACCACCAATCCAACCCTACAGAGAATATTGAAGAACATTCTAGAGAGAGAAAAAAATACCAGGATTTTTAGGAACAGTGGCAGAAAGGCTTCAGTGAACAGGGCAGGCAGTAGAATGAAGGAGAAAACTAGACATACAGGCAGAAAAATAGCCTAGCAGAAATGAGGCAGAGAAGGATAACTAGAATCTCTAACATAGATGGCCTTGATATGATATATTGTTAATAGTGCACCAGGATTTAAAACCCACAATACTCACACTACTCTGCTTAGATGTATTATATTCTGTTCCAGTCATTCTACCTGTACTAGATTTGAGGGCACAGACAGCACTCCCGAAAATAACAGGATATAGTACTGTAATCATCCTTAATTTCCTATTAAGTCAATCTAAAACTCTGTAAAACCTACACTGTTTTACCATGATTGATTGTAATAGAATCTGATTTGTTGGATAACTGTTTTGTATTGATAGATTTTATTCAAAGCTGTTATGATTGATAGTATCAAGTCTGAGAGTATAGGCAACTGCACTTAAGATGACAAGATTCACTAGAATATCCACTCTGGTTTGATTATTACCTGCCTTTGAAGTTTTATACTGTCTACAATGTTTGATTTTTACTAATATTGTTATGTACTGCTATATTCAATTATACTGCTAT